>JAHQCQ010015735.1:0-11669 GCA_023539305.1 Ilex asprella | reverse complement strand
CTTCAAGATTCAAGGTAGGGGGTTTTCTCTCATTCACTTACATTGAGACTAGGGCTTATATATATGTAATCTTTTCACTTTTAATTATACATGTATGTTATATAATCATTGTTTCTCAACATCTTGTGACTATTACCATGATTTAAACAAAATTATTGTTGATCAAACCTTGAACCCCCTTTTCTTGCTTAAAAACCCTAGATTTCAAGATAGATGAACTTTTCTCTAAATTGTTCTTAATTGTTGATTTCCAATACTTAGTGTTTGATATTACATAACTAAATGATGCTATAATGATCTCTTGTGCATTTTCTTTAATTATCCTTTAGTATGTTACATGAGAAAATGTGGAATTTGGTAATTCCTTGAAATTGTTATGAATTGAGCATATTCTCGGTTTCCTTATTGTATGGGTGTTGCGATGGACTTGAATTACCTTCGAGAGATGCCGTAGAGTGTTAGAGGTTAGTCTACCCCAATGGGGGGTGAGATGGTTGCCTAACACTTGTAGTGAGTTGTCATTTGGTAATGCAACCACTATCGTTCACTGGAGTTCGAACAAGGGATAGTATACTTTTCCTAGGAAGGGACTCGTCACTGCCATTGGGATGGTAGACGCCTCTTTCTAAAGAGCTTGTGACTGGGATTGTAATTGGTGGACTAGGTATAATCGTAGGGTAGATTCATGGGAAGCAAACATCATACATGGTACGAGGATGAACCCAAAATACTTGGAAGTATGTGTTGGGTCGTTCTTGCCGATGCATTGGTATGGGACAATGCATGGGGAAGGAGCCCTTTTTCAAAATAGCCTAAAGTGGAATATTGATTACTGTTGCTAAACTCAATTTTTGTGATTCATTTATTAAATTATTGCTACTGTCTAAACTTGAGATCTCTTTTCAAATACCCCTGTTTTTATTTCAAAGATTATATATGTTAATTGTGAAATGAGACCGACCGTTTCTATGTTTTTAAAACCTTGTTTGCGTTTGGGAGAAATGTGGCTACAGAGCTTCGTGCTCACCCTCCTACAAATTACATTTTTTAGATGTGGTGCTAGAGGAGGATCTCGGCATCGATGAGCCGGGGCATTGGGAAGCTCCCCTCGAGGAGAACATAGATCCCGATGTGGACATGTAGAGCAGTAGCTGCTTTTGTACTAGACTAGGACATCCTTTGAAGTATTGTGAAGTCTAGTTTATTTTGTATTTCCGCTGCAAGAGCTACTTTTATATTCTTTTGGGGATGTAAATGCCATTGTTGGGCATATTCTTTTGGATGTTATTGTATATGCCTGAATGATGAAGAAAAATTCTTTTGCATACGAAGTGATGTAGTTGCTCTCATGATTGTAAATGGTTATTGTATGTAATGCCGTCCAGGGTGTATTTTGGGGCGTTACAAGTGTCCATGATCCCTTTTTACCCAAATGCTCAGTGTGTTTTCACTCCGGAATACTTCTTAACTTCTAGTACTCCCTATATTACCTCTCTAAATATTTTTCGACCTTCCGGATTGAACGGAGACCTTATTTTGACCTCAAAATATTTGGAAACTTACCTAATCACACTTCTTAAACTTAAACATCTCCAAAGCTCAATTTACCTCAAAGTCAATATACTTGAAACTCAAATTTCAAATCAATATTCTAACCATGATTTTAATTCTCTATGATTATTTTATTTATCTTAGGAGAACTCTTAAGGTAATCTTGACCTCATTTAATTTTTTTAATGCGGGGTCTTACATTGATACAAGCAAAGACTCACTCACATTCTTTCGATTTAAACTCATGTGGGTGCAAATGAGGACTCTGATCTGATAAAACTGAATGAGGGAGTTGGAAGTCAACAGGAGTAACATTTTTCTCTTTATCTGATACTAGCATATCTAAATCCTTTGCCACATTCGGATTAGGAAAGCATGCAGAAACAACATGAACATCGTTCAAGTAATCTTGATACTCATATGTGGTGGAATTAAAATTGGAAGGTCTTTCACATTGTTTGGCAGACTGTGATTGAGAAATCATCAAGCTATAATTGAATTTCTTATGAAATCTCTCAACATTTAGAGCATATTGATAGACTGCAACTATCATATTAAAAGTATAAAGCTGGACCTCCCTCTTAATTTTTGGTCTCAATCCAAGAATAAACTGATCAATTGTCCAAGGTTGTTCAACAATGTCACACAAGTACAAGAGATAATCGAACTGAAAAAAATAATCAGAGACACTAGAAGAATGTTGTTTAAGATTGAACCATTGGTCATAAAATTGATTCATGTAAGAAATAGGAAAATACTTCTCTTTCAATTTATATCTCATTTCAGCCCAAGTGATAGGTGATTCGCCAAAGGGATTTAGGCCTCTTTGGATTGTTTGCCAATACTTTTTCGCGGAACCCTCCAACATCAATTTAGCAAAATGGACGCAATGGGAATCCGGCATGCCATGCCAATCAAAATATTCTTCTAAATTAGCTAACCAATCCAAGGATTCAAAAGGATCTAAAGTCCCACTAGATATAGAAGGATCTTTGACTCGTTTGGTAATATGAGTTGACTCCATATAGACATCTCTAGACTTCTTATAATGATGACTACGACGAGAGACTCTTGAAACATGTGCATTAGAGGAACTCATAAGTGACTCTTGAGAATGGTATAAGAACAAATTTAAGAATGCAATTGATAATTTCAAGAAATTTTAAATAGAAGAAAATATGTTTTGGACCCTTTGCATATTCCTTAATTTCTCAATGAATAAAAATATTAGTCTCAAAATTTATGAGAGTATGCATACCAAAATTAAGAAGAAATTCTGAAACTTTTTAGGGATGATTTTATAATTTTTAAAACTTTCTGGTTGTAGTTCTTTAACTTTTAAAATTTTTTAGGGTGTTTCGGTAATTTTTGGAATAGCTGGGATGTTGCTGCAATTTTTTGAATCTGCTGGGACAAATTCTGTAATTTTTGCAACTTTCTGGTGGTAGTTCTATATTTTTGAAAATTTTCTGGGGTGCTTCTATAATTTATGGAACTGCTGGGACAAATCTGTTTTTTTCCCCACAGCAATGAACAATTGCCGTGTGGACAATGCCCCATGAACAGTACGTGGTACGCGGATGAACAATATTATTTTATTTTGCGAATCGAAGTTGGGCTCTGATACCAAATTAATGTAAATCGTATTAAAGAAGAATTAGGGATAAGAAGGGAAGAAGAAGGGGATGAGAAAAGAGAGAGAATTTGAAGAAGAAAGATTCAATATTAATAATCAATAATAATCAAACAAAAGTCTAACCATAATAAATACCATATCCCCTATATATATAGGAAGAGCATAAATCCTAAAAAAAAAGTGCCCACGTGCAAGGCACGCTAGTTCGAGCCTATTTTTGTGAGATTGTGAAATTTTTTAGACTAATAAATATATATGAATAGAAATTTATTGGTTATTGGAACACGTCAAACTATACAAAAATCTAAGTATTGACACTAAAGTGTTAGTATAATTAAAACACTTGGTTTGCAGATGTAGATTAAATTACCAATGTATCATTTTTTTAGTTCAACCCCATGACCTCTGTTCCCCATTATAATGCATTTTCATAATAGAAACAAACTTTTACTTAACAACTATAACCAAATTTATTATTAACATAATGAAAGATTGACCAGGTCCGTCAGAGAATTTTCTAACCTCAAAAGTTAATGGAGGACTTCACAATTGATAGAACAAAATCTAGGTTAGTTGAGCAGTAATTAGAGACTTTAGCTTAATATAATAAGATTAAAAAAAATGTAATATGTGCAACAGTATACTTTCATATATGTGCAAATAATATGTTTGATCACAACGTTTCTTTGAAACAGATAATAAGCTCACGAGGCAAATGATGAGAGAAACAAAAAAGAACAGAGAATGAAGTCACAATTGCATAGATGTAGGGAGGAGGAGGCAATAACAAATCAAATTCACTGGAAACGATCCATCTCCATTTTTGAGTTGAGGTATATCTACCTCAAAGATCCACTGAACAACAAATCTCTTGAGGTGCAAAGAATTGTGGAGTGCCAATTGGCAGTTTATGTACCAATTCTACTAATTGTTCAAAAGAAAGTTGTTGAAGTAAGAGGTTTTATTGCCCAAATTATACCAAAAAAAAAAACATATGACTATAAGCAATCAGCTTAATCATTATATGTCTGGCGAAAAAATAAGCTGACATGTTGAAATAATATATTGAGGGGTAAAGTTTAAATGATGGACATGACATTGTATTGAAAATTGTTAGTTTGACATTACGATGAATATTATCAATGTACAAGGATTTTTAATACTTAAAATTATCTTGTATAATTATAAAATGTAAGTTGCATTCAGGTTATACAATAGGTACAAGTCACACGATCCAATCAAAGCTTCTCAAGGAGTTATATCCTAATTTCTAACACTTAGTAATCACTTAAGAATTAAGAAAGGGACAAGTGAATAATCTGATAAGAGTCATAGTCCTTAGAGAATAACAAAATAGGGACATCACTAGCATTAGCAAGTAGATCCACAGTTATCTATACAAAACACATATGGATTTTTGATTACTACGATTAAAGTTCTGTTTTTTCAATGACCAACATCGAATGGTACCTTTTCACTAACTTCTAATGCTCACTAACTGAATACCGAGTTCCATAACTTGTCTTTCAGATATGTTCTTGGTTCATTTCAGGGAAGTTTATCAAATAATATTGATTGGGCTCCCATGGCCACCAATTTGTAAAGAATTTAGTAACAAAAGTTGCAAAATTTTTTAAATGAATTATGTAAATACTTGCATCACCAAGGGGCTGTTTGTTTGGCGTATAATATTTAGGTGGTATAAGATTTTATATCCATTCCACTCCCATCCAATGGTATATTATACTTGGTCTTAATCTGTAATCTCATCATTCCCCTTGTTTGTTTGTCACAAACATTATTTGTGTAATACCTACTTAAAAAAGTCAACAATTACAACTATTCTGTAAAAAAATAATTTTAACTTCATAATCCAAAGTCAACAATTGCGGTTTCAGTATAAAGACATTGTAGAAGAGGGTATTTGAGTCTTTTTACATTTTAATACCTCTTTCAAATTTGTACCAAGATATTATACCACCGGGTAGGTGGTATTGAATAACATCTTGTATAAGGCATTAGGGATACTGTTCATAGCGGGTCGGTATTACGACCTGGAAATTAATACCGTCCAAAATAAGCCAAACAAACATGGTATAAAGTAAGCCCCGCGTACTATTTTCCTTATACCACCCTTATACCTCAAACAAACAGCCCCTATAGTATTTGACCATACTATAAAAAGAGAAGTACATTCTATCTGATAATTTTCAACCTCGTAAAAATAGAACATAGAAGCAAGTTTGACAAATTAAATCTAACAAGATTAGCTCTCAGAATGTAAAAAATAATTTAATAGTTAGTTTTCATTATTCATTCATTGGAGATTGTTGTGATTGCAAAAAGAAGCTACAAAAAGTATTGAATTCTAAATGCTTGTTGTGTTGAACTAATTCAGCCACCGTAGTGAGTATCATAAGAGAGTAGGATTTAAATACTGTTATGTGGCGCTTACCTAGCCTCATTACTACTACAGAAAACATTTGATAGTGTTGTGATCTAGTGTCACTGCAAGAAAAAAGATTTTTAGTCGCAAGATTTATTTTGCGACTAAACATATCACCACTAAAATTATACTATTAGTGATTGCAAATGGAAGCTACAAAAAGTATTGAATTCTAAATGCTTGTTGTCTTGAACTAATTCAGCCACCGTAGTGAGTATCATAAAAGAGTAGGATTTAAATATTGTTATGTGGCGCTTACCTAGCCTCATTACTACTACAAAAAACATTTGATAGTGTTGTGATCTAGTGTCACCACAAGAAAAAAGAATTGTAGTTGCAAGATTTATATTGCAACTAAAAATATCACCACTAAAATTATACTATTAGTGACCAAAATAATTATTGTCACTAAAGATTTATATAGTAAATTTAGTTAGTGACAATTGTAAGTGTCATACCATAAAAACAATAATTTGCCACAAATTTTTCAGTGAGGAAATCATTTAGTGATGACAATTAGCCTTTTTTGGGGTAAATAAACAAGAAGTTGTATTGAAGAATTTGCAATTGTACAAAAAGCATTCAATCCCAAAAGGGATAGAGAAATAAAATAGAGATGCAGGGACTTAGACTACATAACCTACAACCAGTCCACCAAAAGCAAGGCAGTGGAAATCTGGAGGTGGAGGGAGGCTTGCATTTTGCACTCCCCACAGATTACCTAGCTTGTAAACTACAAACCGAAAAAGACATCATGTGCAAAGACAATAATCTAGTAGTTGCCATGAGCAAAACATCTGTCTATGAAGAAGGGTGTCCTTGATTTAGTTTGAAAGAAACATCATTCTCACCATGTTCAATACCATCTTTTGGGTGGTAACTAGATCCTTATGCTCGTTGGTGAAAATTCTATGATTTATTTCTCCCCATATAAAATAAATTTTAACAACTAGACATAGTTTCCTAATGGAATTCTGTAGCTACTTGTCTCTCCTTTGAGTGGACATAGTTTCAATGCAACTATGCCAAGGAGAAGTTTGCCATCACCAATCACACTTGCTGATAACATTCCTCCAAATCTTTTTTGAGTATGAGCATTCAAAGAAAATATTGGAGTGAGATTTTTGGTCAGCTCTACAAAGAACACAAGTAATTCCAAGGTTTGGTGTAAAACTATGGATTCTGTCCTTGGTGGACAACCTATTCTTTATAGCAAGCCAAAGGATGAAACTAGCCCTGGGAATGCAAAGATTGAACCAAAGAAGGTGGTGCCACGACACCTCTAGTTTCTTACTCATGATTTGATTCCAAGTTGGAGAGGTAGAGAATTTTCCATTAACTTGCGGAAGCCATTTGATCTCATCCTTTATCTCAGATGTTAGGGAGTAATTGGGCATAGTAAAGATGATCTCATCAAGAATTTTGAAGTTCTTTGAATTAACTAGAGGCCACCTCCATTGATTTCCTTGGACAATGTAGGCCACCTTGGCATTCTTAGGGATCCTAGTATGATAAATAACTTTAGGACCCCATTTGAGAAGAAGAAGGCCATTAGGATGCTAGTAACCATACCATAAAGATGTATTCATACCATTCCCAATGATGTGCAGAAGGAAAGGTCTTGCTATTTTCCTAACTTGCAGCATCTTTCTCTAGTCCTATCAATAGAACTAGAGTGGTTTGGATTTCCATATGCTCCTACCACTAAGACGATGCTCCTTGATCCAGCTAGTCCAAGTGTTATTCTCATCGGTAATTAAGTTGATCGTAAGTGCTTTGTTCCGGGCCCTTAAGTCTTTCAGCCCTAATCCCCCTTCCTTTATTGATAAGCAAACCTCAATCCAAACAACCTTTCCCCCCGATTGTTTTCATTTCAATTCTAGACCATAAAAATGATCTTAGTTTCTCGTCAATATGTAAACCCCACATGTTTATATTTATTTAGTGATATAATTATTTATTAATTAATTTTTAAATGATAGTATAGGTGATGATGTATGCATAAATCCTATAGATTTGAAAAGTAGAAATAAATACGAGTGAGGCAAATCATTGGTGTGATTTAATATTTTGTAGGTGTTAAGTTTGATAATAGTAAATATTTATCTAAAATTTTGTTTTGGACTTGTAAATATTTGAAAATATTTTCAATAGAACATGTAGGTATCAAGATTTATGTAGAAAACCTTGTTAAACATGTATGAGATAGTTTTGGAAGGGTTAGGAATGGATTGGAAATGAAAAATGGGTGAAGTAGGTAAATCTGGGTAGTAACTACCAGTAGAAAAACTGCCTAGTGTACCCGAACTATCGGAAGTCAACAGGTAGTCGATTATCCAGCGTACCCGAACTACCGGTAGTACCTATCGGTAGTCGCTGTAAAAATCTAAAATTTTTAAGTCGTGAAAAGTAGGCCCCCCTTCCACTATAAATGCGTAATAATGCCTCCTTTGCCTTCATTTCACCACTTCTAACCCTAGAAAACCTAAGAGAGGAAGAGAGAAAGAGAGAAACACAAGATCAAAGGGGAAAACAAGAGATTTAAGGGTTGATTCAAGATCAAAGCCCTAGTCCTTCAAGACGCCAAGGTAGGGTTTTCTTCTATTCCTGTTCATTGAGGTTAGAGTTATTATATATGTAAGTTTTGACTCTTAATCATAGGTATTTGCTATGAGTTCCTTGTTTATTGATGTTTTTGCAAACTTTATCATGTTTTGAACAAAGTGCTGGTGGGGGAGCCATCAAAACCCTAGTTCTTGAGAAAAAATAGATTTCACTCTCTATTTCACTTAATCTTGGTTTTGAAAACTCTAGTTCTTTGGATTGAGTATTGAAATGATATTGTTGATGATCTCTTGTATCTTTTCTTAAAATTGTTCTATTGGGAATATCACTTGTGAGAATTGAGGATTTTTGGAATTTGCTCGTAAACTGGGGATTTGTGAAATTGTTGGTTATTTTTGAAAATGGTTGGCTTTGTATTTCTGGTATGGTTGTTTGGATGAACATGAGTGAGAGGTTTCTTGTAAGGATGCTTGAGAAACAACACTTTGAGGGTGAGAGGTTCCTTGTAAGGATGATCATGCCAAAAGAGGACAATATATGATCTTCTCGGGAGGTTACTTGTAAGGATGCTTAAGAAACAAAACCTTAAGGGTGAGGTTCCTTGTAAGGATGCTCATGCCAAAGAAGACAATATTATATCATGTGTGGGTTATTGGTTGACATTTATAAATTGTATGGCTCTTTGTTAGTAATTAGTTTCACCTTTTAGTTTAAATTTATTATTGTTCGTAAACTTGAGATTTGCTTCAAATGCCACTGCTTTATTTCAAAAATTACATATGCCATTTGTAAAAGGAGACCGACCGCTTTTATATGCTTTTCTAAACCTTGTTCGGATTTGGAAGAATTTTTCTACAGAGCTTCGTGCTCACCCCCTACTTAACAACCTTTTCAGATTACCCTCTCGAGGAAGAGTTGGGAGTCGAGGAGCCCGCACACTAGGAGATTCCGATAGACGGGAGCGTGGATCCTGAGGTGGATGCCTAGAGCGACACTTTCTTCTGTTCTGGACTAGGATATTCATTTTAAATCTTGTGAAGTCTAGTTTTCTTTTGTTATTTCTACTGCGCTACATTAATTGATTTTTGGAATGTAAAGATAAAGATGGGTCTATTCTCTTGGGATAACATTGTAAATTCTATGGATGAATTTATGAAGTCTTATTTATTGATGGATTATTTTAGTACTCTCATGATGTAAATGATTTTAAAATGTAATGTCGTCCAAGGTGGTATTTGGGGTATTACACAATACCACAGAGAAATTTCTTAGGAAGCATAAGATGACTAGCCCAATAAACCTGAATGATACAAAAAATAGATTTATTAAATTGGAGTCTCCCAGGATATGACAGAGTTCTATTAACCCTAGAATTGATCCTTGAATCTAGTTTTTCATGTAAAATAGAGAAATTTTGCAACATGAGTGTGGTGGTTGATTAACCTTAATTAGTGTGTAATTTTGAATGTTTAAGTAATCAATTTTGTAAGATAAAGTAAATAAATATTATGAATTATGTTTTGGGTGTGAATTAAAGTTTTTAATATTTTAGGTTTGAAGTTATAGGGTCAAATGCAGAAATATCAGAGAATACAGAACTATTTTGCAAAGCTTGAAACTATGAAGGACTAAAGTGAAATAAGGAAACTTGGACCAATGAGAACATGACACATGGACCAATGAGAAGAAAACACTTGGCACACTTAGGGCAAGACAAATGGACCAATCAGAGCAAGACATTTGAACCAATCAGAAAACGACACCTGGCGGATCGAGAAGGCAACACCTTGACCTTCCTAAAGGCTCCCTAAACCTTCCCAAAGGTCCCTAGACCTTCCTAAATTCTCCTTGGCCGTTCACCTCCTCCCCCCTCTATAAATAGGGGCAATTTTCTCATTTCTTCAAGCATTCTCCAACAATTCCAACATCAACCACACCTTGTCTCCATTCTCTAAATACACCACCCCAAGCCTTCCTACATTCTCTCCACACCAACATATACTTTCCAAAGACCATCCCTTAATCTCCAAAACCAGCTAGCCACACAATAGTAAAGAGAGAAAAGAAAAGAAAGAAAGAGAGAAAAGGGAAGGAAATAGTTCGTGGGTGTGATACCTTTTCTGTATTCCTACTTTTCTGTTGTAATCTTTCTATTCGGATAGTTGAACTACCGCCACTTTTGTGTCATGAATGATAATAAAGGTGGTTGTGTTTCAATTGTTCCTTGTTAAAGAAGTTACCGTTTAATTTCAGTTGTAATAATGATAACTACCCGCACTCCGTGCTTGTCTATAGCAATGGAGCGTGAGTAGCCGTTCATATCCTCCAGTGCGAGGGGAACATATGTATATTATTAGTTTAATTAGGGAATTGCTGATGTTTTATTTATATGTTTATTAAATAAGACGTGCCAGCTAGAATAACCCCGGTGTTCTTACCGGTATGGCCAGTCCTCCACCGGAATGCTAAGGAAGTTCCACTAACGTATTATATTACTGTAACGCCCCAAAACACACCCTGGACGGTATTACATTCTAAAACCATTCATATCATAAGAGCACTAATAAAATCCCTTAAGAAGCCAGACTTAATTTGTCATCCACAATTAATTACAACATTATCCAAAAGAATAAGCCCAAGTCGTTGTTATTACATCTTAAACATTAACTAAAGGAACGCAGCGGAATAAACAAAAGAAATTAGACTACACAATGTTCCCAAAAGAATGTCCTAGTCTAGTACAAAAGGAAAGGAGGTCGTTCTAGGTGTCCACCTCGGGATCCACACTCCCGTCAATTAGAGTCTCCCAGGTAGCGGGCTCTTCGACCCTCCCGTCCTCCTCTAGTCAGAAATCTGAAAAATGTTAGTAGTAGGGGGTGAGTACGAAGCTCTGTAGAAAAATTCTCCCAAACCCATACAAGGTTTAGAAAAAGCATTTAAAACGATCGGTCTCATTTTTAACATAACATAGATACATAATTTGAAATGAAGCAGTGACATTGGAAAAAGGATCTCATGTTTATCTAAAAGCATTACTTAAATGAATAAACGATTACCACATGCAATTAATAGTCATTAATGGTCATAAGCAATTCTCAACACTTCTTTTGGGTAGGTGGCATACTTTAGGGTAACCTACCCCCTTTTTAGGTCACCTTTAATTCTCAAGCATCCTTACTGGGAACCTATTGAGAATGGGTGAGCATCCTTACAAGGAACCTCTCACTAATCACTACATGGTTCCCCAAGCATCCTTACCGGGAACCTCTTGGGAATGGGTGAGCATCCGTACAAGGAACCTCTTGGTAATGGGTGAGCATCCGTACAAGGAACCTCTCACTCATGAGCATCACAAACAACCCAACCAAGCATACAATTCTCACATTTATCTCAATTCACAAGCATCTATCCAAAATCTCGAAAATATATCATGCAACAATTCCACAACCAACTAAGTAAAGTACATGAGAT
>JAHQCQ010015733.1:0-11669 GCA_023539305.1 Ilex asprella | reverse complement strand
CACTCAACAAAGCTCTCTAAACTCTCTACATTCTCTCTCTCTTTAGACTCATTGTAAACTCTCCGGAGTACCACCGTTGATCAATAAAATGCTCCAGGCCACCGTCGCCGTTCGAAGAGTGGACGTAGGTCATCCGAGATCGAACCACTATAAATCTCCTGTGTTGACTCTTATTTACAGTTTTGCCACTACTTGCCATTGATTGCTCATTAATCACCCTTGTGACTGTTGACCTCGCACCATACTATTTTGTGCATCATCAAAGAATAACACATAATTTGCAAACCAACGTGAAGAACAAAATTGATTTTATATATTTTTTTGATATGTTTTATAATTTGGGCGAGAAATTAATTTTAGGTTATAAAAAAGTGAAAAGATTTCCCGAGGAAATTATTTTGTAGGGAAAACAACAATCAATTAAAACGCTACCGTTTGGGGGTCATTAGAGGTAATTCTTTGTTTGGTAGGATGAAAAAAAAAAAGAAGGGTAGAAAGTTGGAGGAATAGATAAAACATTAAGTTTAGTAAGAAAGGAAAATAAGAATGACAAAAAATTAGATGGAGTATCTGCTCTTCAAACTACCAAAATCAATCCCTCCAACTTTTGGAGGAAAAGTGGATGAAAAATTAGTTATGTGTTTTGAAGTATATGCTATCTACCTATTTATCCTTTAATATATGCATATATCATATTTATCTATTACATATTTTGTATACATTAATTTCATATATAAATATAATGATAAAATAAGCATCTATAATTTTTCTACCTTTTCACTATTTTATCCTACCAAACACAAAAAAGAAACAAAAACAAAAAAACAAATCAATCATTTATACTTTCTATCCCTCTTACCAAACACAAAGGACGGAAATAATGATTATTTCCTTGATGAATAAAAAATGTATCACTCTCACATTTTATCTTTTCATTTTTTTATTCACTCTACCAAACACACCATAAGTTTAACAATTATTGTTCGGCTCTAAGCAACCATTTTTAATGGTGTAGCATAAGGCGGGCACAAATTAAAGAATCTGAGGCACCCAATAAGTTAAGAATGAAGAATCTTAAAAATTTTCAAAATAATTCTTTGCCCGGTAGTTTTGTTGTGATCACTGTAACACTAGATCTTTTAAATCTATTTCCTGGATTATGAACTACGAACGAAGGGTAATGGTATGATCATGTTTGTAGGTTTGAAACTTCGTTAATTTGAACAACAATTTTTTTTTTTGCAGTATCGTTGTTTCAATCATTCTTGACTATAATTTTTTTTTTTTTTTGCATTATGAAAATTACATGTGGAGTAATGTAGCAAAAGATGACAGATTACAAAGTGCATAACTTTGGTATATTTAGGAACAAAGTAGCAGTTGCAACATGAACACACACTATTTGGAAGGCTAAGAACTATGATGCATTACCTCTGGAAGACGATGATGCATTCCACTACATGTTATTGAATTTCATACGGAACCAGTTCACCTTTAGCAGTGCTGTCACATAGATTTGGTCCTTCAGTTCATCAAGGAACTTGAAATATGCATGCCTCCAACTCCTTTTGAAGAAAAGAACAACAAAAACTCCCCAAAATCCCATGGCAAATCCCATACCCATGCCAATATAGAACCAAAACATCTCATACTCAACCCAATTTTTGTGAACAGGTGTTGAGCCTTGAGATTTGTCGTCTTTTGAGCAATTTATCGAGAGAGGCGCTCCACAAAGTCCAGCATTTCCAATGAAGCCAGTTTCGTCAAGGCTCTGAAGTTGGGTGCTTGAAGGTATTCTTCCCGACAAGTGATTGTATGCTAAGTTTAGGCAATTAAGAGAAGTCAACTTAGACATGCTTTGCGGAATTTCGCCAGAAAGATTGTTATGTGAGAGATCCAGACATTCCAATGTTGTCATCCCCCCTATATTCTTTGGTATCCCTCCAGCCAAGTGATTATGAGACATATTCAAGAAACGCAATCGAGAAAGATTAAATATTTCAGCAGGAATGGATCCAAATAAGTTATTGCTTGAAAGGTCTATGCTCCTCACCATTCTAAGAATGCTATTGTATTCAGATTCTCTCCCTTTTGTGACCAACTGAACATTTTCTCTGAACTGTTCGAAGTAGTCAAAATATTCCAAAGCCTCAAAATAAGCATCAATTGGAATGTCTACAGTAGCCATCATGCTTAAATTATTGAAACATTTTGGTATCAAACCTGATAGGCTATTATTCGCAAGGTCTATTACCATGATAGAAGAAAGATGACAGATTTGTGAAGGAATATTACCATTAAATTTATTAGATCTCAAACGGAGAACCAATAAATTTGTCATTTCACCCAACCAACTTGGTATAATTCCTGTAAACTCGTTTTGACCAAAATCAATGAGCCCCAAAGATGTGCAATTAAGCAGTGACGAGGGTACATATCCAGAAAAGTAATTATTTTGGAAGCGCAATGATTTGAGCATAGATAAAAAACCCATTGAGTTAGGAATTCCACCAGACAATTTATTGTTTCCTAGGTTTAAATGTGTCAAAGTTTGCCAATGCACCCAGCAAGAAGAAAGTTCACCGGACAAGAGGTTATCTGATGCATCTAGGACCTTCAAGTTATTTTTGGTATTCCTTTTACTGCATAGGAAAGATGAAATGTCCCCGTAAAAAGTATTATTTGCAATATTCAACAGTGTAACATTTTCCGTCAGATGTGGTAGCTCACCCTCGAAGCGATTAGAGCTTAGATTGATGACAGAAGAATTAAGCAAAATAAAAGATATGTCACCATGAATCTGGTTTCTAGAGAGATTGATCCCATGAACATGTGAAGCCAAGTTCCAAAACCAGTCTGGAGCTATGTCTGAAATTTGCGTGTTTGATATGTCAAGCATCTCAACAAATATTTGTGTTTGTAGCCACGTAGGAAATTTTGGACCTATCTTACAAGAACTCATTTGAATATATTTGAGTTGAAAAGCAGGAATCCAATTGGAGCTCACACTGAAGGAAAAATTGTTCTCGCCCATGTATAATACCTCCAATTTCGAGAGCTTAGCAAAATGCTCTTCTGAAATAACACCTGTTAAGGAATTATCACTAAAGTGTAACGTCTCCAAATTTGATAGAAGCCCCAAATTCTTTGGAAGATTCTCACTTAATTTATTGTAATGAAGAGATAAAATCACCAGGGATGATAAGTTTCCCAAAGAAGCAGGAATAGGACCATGAAATGAGTTCTCGGAAAGGACAAGATGTTTCAGGTATTTATATTGCCCCACCCACACTGGGATTTGTCCTGTAAATTTATTCATGTTTAAATATAGACCACTTAAGCTTCGAAGATTTGACAAGGTAATTGGTATTTCACCTTGTAAGGAATTCCAACTTAGATCAAGAGATAGGAGGCTTGCACTGAGATTACCCAACCAGTTTGGTACTTCATGCTTAAAATGATTACCCGAAAGTTCAAGGACAGTGAGAGATGTGAAACTGACATTACCAAAGGATGGGTACATGCTTTCAAGTCCACAACTGGTCAAGCACAGTTCTGAAAGAGAAGAGAGTGTACTCATCGCTTGAAGCCAATTGATTTCTTTGCGGAATTCGACTCCACTCATGTCAAGGTGCTCCAATGAATGGAGACCACAAATCCAGCTTAGATTATCCACAAAAAGTCCATAATTAAATCCTAAATCAAGGTAAGTCAGCCTCGAAAGATTTCCCAGTTGATGAGGAACCATCCCATGAAATTCAGACCAAGAGAGGTCAAGATATGTAAGACTTTTCATGGAACCCAAAAAACTTGGAATACCGTAATCTGAATCTGTGAAGTTGTTATCACTCAAGTCTAAGTGACTCAAAAACTCTAATTCGAGCAAAGAAGGATTAATCTTACCTTGTAACTTGGATTTGGAAAACGATTTGTCGTCATCATTTAGAGATGGTGGATTGCGGAGGTGGAGTCCGACAACTCGACTAGTAACATTATCACAACGAACACCTGTCCATCGGCAACAATCTTCTTGTGCAGCCAACGACCAAGATAAGAGCCTGCCCGATGAATCAATGAGGCCATTTTTGAAGCTTAGAAGGGCTCTTCTTTCTTTCTCAGTGCAAAGGATGTTTGATGATTGTGAATTGCCGACGCCAATAAGCAAAATCAAAAGATGCGCCACAATCGGAATACAACTACTACGACTGTTCATAGCGGAGGCCAAGTGTTTTTACCAACAAAGGAATATTGGATTAGTGTTTGTGTTTCGCCACAATTTAATAGTCGTTGGAATGGACCCACAAAGAGGGTTGCATTGCATTGCAGCACTTTTCTTTCACAACTGGCTGAGGTGTCTAGTATGATTTTTCAATACTATGGGACACCGTTGACCTTGACATCGAAATGATCATGAGTTTAATAGTTTGATAATAATAAATTAAATGGAGTGAAAATAAATATTTGTGAGTTGAGAATAAGTCCACCCGTATTTGTTTTGAGTGTATCTCATGTCATGTGTGCTGATTTTTAAATTCAAACTTGGTATTCCAGCATTATTTTATTAAGTTAATCTAATTTAATTTTTTAATACATAAACCAAACATGTCCAAGAGGGTCCTAAAATTAATTCCTAAAATTGAGGATGCCAAAAATATCTGCAATCCATTGAGTTAATGACTTAAATAATTCTGCTCCAATCACTTTAACAATATTAATAGATCTTTTTCAATTATTTACTTGATTATGAATAGTGACTGAAGGGTGATTATCAAGAAGAAAAGAAGGGGGAATAATTGCAATAGAGGGGGTCCATAATGAAGTGTCTAAATCGAATTCAGAGATAAAGACTCTGGACTTTATATTTTTTTACCATTTCATTTAACATCATTTTTTGTTTAATGTGCATGCATATATGCAAGCTACTCCTCAAAACGAGAACGGAAGGTAATATACATAGTGTCCGTTTGGTTGCCGTATTAAAAATGGATGGATTATATATAATAATTCAGTCTAATACAATACAATAGGACAAAAGACAAGATTAAATAGGGTATTAGAATAATATGTAATTTTATCTAGTGTTTGATAATACACAACATAAACGTTGGATAGTAGTTATTTAATTCAATCCGTTGTTTGGTTAGAGAATTATTTCATCGTATTAATGTTGAATTAACAAAAATACCCTCAATCAGTGTTTGTTATATTGATGACAACTTGATTTTATCTGTTGGAGGGTTATAATAGTAACTGTGTAAAATAATACGTTTAAGTTGGATTATAATACCTCCTCTCTTTGTGGTATTAAAATATTTCCATAATACAGGTCTATCGTATAAAAAATATATGATAAGTATACGTTTTTAAAATTAATACGGTATCAAATTTGTTTATCAAATAAAGTATTAGGCATGATTAAATAAAAATGGTACAATCCAAAATTTAATCCCCTCATAATACGTCTATCAAACGAGCTCATAACGTTGGAGACTAAATTCTGTTGTTTGTGATTTTTCAATATAGCAAAATTAATTGTAAAAATCTCTGATTCGTATCATGCAGATTAGTATAAAACAGTAATAGTGAAGAACGAAACAATTACACACAAATTTGTAAATAAACCAATATAAAAACTGACTCGTTTGCAGATGAGGAATTGTTATTGAACTTTCTATAGATTAAGACTATTGTTTGACACTATATCCTTAAGACATATTTCGTCCCCATACTTGGTACTTATAAAAATCAAAACCTCTATTTTTCAGGATCCAGTGATCATTATGCAACTGAAAGTAGCACTCTAATTCAATTGCCCAGCGAACCACAAACTGTATTGTGTACTCTCTGATATGTAGATTGTCTTAATGCCAAAAATATAATATATGAGGCTGTCTTAATGACTATGAAAATTAGATATAGAATCATTATGGAAATCAAAACATTTGTTTATCAGGATACAATAATCTTTACGCAACTGAAAGTAGCACTCTAATTCAATTGTCTAGCGAACCAGAAACTGTATTGTGTACTCTCTGATATGCAGACTGCTTTAATGCCAAAAATATGATATACACGACTGTCTTAATTACTATGAAAATTAGATGCAAAATGATTATGTGGCTATGTTATTTATAGGCAGAATGATGAGTGATTTAGACAGTAAAAATGCGAACAGATGCAACTCAACAGACACATGCAGCCCAGAAGACACCATTGAAATCTGCCTATTGGGTACATACACGAATTCAAAATTTTGGACTGAAGGGAAAATTAAATCTGAACAGGTGCAAAATTTGAATTCCAATAGCTACCAGAAATTAAATTCATGGTTAAGAAATTTATGCCCAGTTCGTTAAATGAATTTTGTTCAAAAAGATAAGGATGAGTCTAAACTACACTCATACCTAGCCCGACTCAACTGGGTTATAGTTCACACGCGTGTGGTCGAACCAATGGCATATACACGCTCACTGTACTCATAAAAGTTTGATACCCTTTAAGGCCTAACCTATAAAGCAAACTTGACATATATATGCACAAGTAAATATTTTTTCCTCAACCTCTATTTCCACAATCTAAATGGGTCACTTTAGAGGATATTTTCTCATTTATTTCTTACTTGATTTGAGCAACTGAATATACTATGTTATTCTGCTTACGGAGTAGAATATGAACCCACAGAAGTTTACGCTCAAAGTCGACCAAAAATATAATTTTTACACTTAAAAACCTGTTTTGGTCCAACAATTTCAAATATTCGATTCAGAAAAAATTATGTGATATGTTGTCTTGGTTCTATTGTAAAACTCCTGTCTTCAACAGGACTCGAACTCTCGATCTCTTAGTGAGGTTCGAAAATTTCAACCATCCAATTTGTTTTTCTTTTTTCTTCACCAACCAAATAAACTCACATTTGTTCTCCAAAATCGTTTCCTGGACTATGAATAGTGAATGAATGGGGATTATCTTTAGATGTCCTGAGTTTGAATCTTAGTAATTTTTTGAGGCCAGACAATGACAAATATATCTCTTATTAATACCTTAGTTTCGGCGTAGTTAATTTATCTTTGACTAAACCGAAAAAAATTTAATCAAAATGAACATAAATTAATCCAGATGCCTTGACCATTGGAAAAAAAAAAGGAGTGATTATCAAAAAGAAAACAAGGGGCATAATCCAAAATGAAGTGTCTAAATCGAATTCCAAGACTCGTGACTTAGACTTTTCTTTCCATTCATTTAGCATCAGTTTTCAATGATTCATAATGAATGGACTTGGCTGAAAAATTTATCATTTTTATGATTGATTTACTATTTTTGTAAGTATTTTTATCAATGTTGTGAGTGTTTTTATTATATTTGTGGCAATTATTTTTGTCACTTTTCTTAAGTAAAAAAAAAATTTATTTTTTGTGGTTAATTTATCACATTTATGAGTATTTTCATTACATTTGTAGATCTTTTTATCACCGTTATTACAATTTTTTTGAGTACTATAATAATGATAAAAATTACTAAAAATATAATAAATTTCGGTACTTTAGTCAAGTCCATAATAAAGTGGCTAAATCAAATTCGAAGACATAGTCAAGTCCATAATGAAGTGTCTAAATCAAATTCGAAGACTCGTGACTTTGGTGTGGTTCTCCTTCGTCTTGGGTCACCATTGACATTGACTTAGACTTTTCTTTTCATTTTTTTTGAACAAGACTTTTCTTTTAATTCATTTAGCATCATTTTTTGTTTAATGTGCATGGATATATCCAAGCTACTCCTCAAAATGAGAATTGAAGCTAACATATATAATGTTGGGGGACTAAATTCCAATATTTAATTCATAAAGAATTTTGTCTTGGTTCTACTGTAAGACTCTTGTCTTTGATAGGACTCGAACTCTCGACGTGCTAGTGAGCTTCAAAAATCTCAAACATCCAATTTATTTTTATTTTTCTTAACCATCCAAATAAATTCACTTTTGTTCCCTAAAATCATTTCTGTGACAAATTTTCTCCAGAATGACTTATTGCCACTAAAAAAAAAACAACAAAACTATTTCATTTCAAAAAGGTACGACAATCAATATTACATCTTTGATCAATTCAAGTGTAACGTGTATGAAATTAAACTCTGACATCATTAAAAATCCGTTTAGATCTAATTATTAATAAAGCTCTACATGAATTCCTAATGCGTCATCTAAGTGAATACATAGTCGATTAATGAGTGTCCTCTATATATATATTCTTCTCATAATGGCTTCAATTAACACGATTTTAATTGATAATTTCGATTTTGAATTAGCATTACTCTAAGCTGAATATGGAGATCAAATTCTACATGACTATGGTTTTGAGGTTCCATTAAGGTATCAAAAAGTATTTTTTTAGTCTCGCATCTCCATTGTTTAACTAATAAAAATGTGTTACCATATAATTTTTTGTTATTATTTTTTTTTTCAGTTAATGGTTATATATTAACTAATGCAAAATCGATAGCCAAGATTACCTTAGTCTCACCCATAATTTCTTTATATTTTTGAAGTCTTGTCTCCTAGAAGGACAGGGATTCCACACCAACTGATGAGGTTAACGAGTACTCATCATCAGAATTACCTCATAGGGGTTCTTTGGAATCATTTCCATTACTGGTGTCATTTTTTTTTTGGTCAGGAAAAGAGAATGATATTTCATTCAAGTGAGAAAATTTTGGTTACAGACAGTAGTAAGTAAAGCCTTAAGACATTGAATTATGTACTTTTTTTCAATGTATTTCATCTTTTCTTTTTAGACACCCCTTTTTTTTTTTTACATTCCTTCTTCTCATAATAACTTCAATTAACACAATTTAGAATTATGTACTTTTCAATCTATGCGACAATAATGTGATTTGGGCTTTTATTTTTATTTTTTGGTTGACAATAAGTAAAAATAATTGTTTAAACTTCTCTGTTCTGGCTTCAAGACAAGGTAGATATTTGGCATTGTTAATGTTAATTTGCGATATCTTTACTCTTAATATCCATCATACTTTTGTCCAATAAATATTGATTGAATAGTCGTTGGATTGGACCCAGAAAGAAGGCTTGCATCGCATCACTTTCTTTCACCACTGGCTGAGGTGTCTAGTATGATTTTTCTGTACTTTCTTTCACAACTGGCTGAGGTGTCTAGTATGATTTTTCTATACTATGGGACACCGTTAATCTTGACTTTGGACTTTTCTTACCATTTATTTTTTTTCATTAAAATTCTATCACTTATCACATCATTATTTTAATTAAATAATTCATTTTTAAGGTCCCAAATAACATTAGTAGAATATGGAAATCAAATTCCACAGGACTATAATTTTGAAGTTCCATTAAGATATAAAAAAGTATTTTTTTAGTCTCGCAATCTCCATTTTTCAACTAATAAAAATGTGTTATCATATCATTTCTTATTATTTTATAATTTTTTCAGTTAATGGTTATAAATTACCTAATTCAAATCGATAGTGACTGAAGGGTGATTATCAAGAAAAAAAATCACACATAGACATTTACTTAGACTTTTCTTTCCATTCATTTAGCATCATTTTCCAATGGTCCATAATGAAGTGTCTCAATCAAATTCAAGAACTCTGGACTTTGGAAGGTGTGGTTCTCTTTCGTCTGGGGTCACCATTGACATTGACTTAGATTTTTCTTTCCATTCATTTAGCATATTTTTTGTTTAATGTCCATTGATATATCCAAGCTATATACTGCTCAAAATGAGAATGGAAGATAATATATATAATGTTGGGGGACTAAATTCTAATATTCGATTCATAAAGAATTTTGTCTTGTCTTCAATTGGACTCAATCTCTCAACCGGTTAGTGAGCTTCGGAAATCTCAACCTTAATCGCATGATTTGCCTGATCTACCCACACATTCAAGCTCCGAGCGTTAATTCGCAAATCTGGAGCGGATTCGCACTAAATCCACGAATTTAAATTCCTAAATTCGTGAATTCAAAACAATAATTCGCCACTCAAAATAAACTATAGAAGTCGAGTCAAAATTTTTGGCTGACCCCAATTAAAAAAAAAACTTATTATTGAGACCAGCTGTACAAAGCACCACAGGATGCTTCACGCGAGACTCAGGAGTAAACACAAAGAGTAATGTTAGATGAACTTAAAAATTAGACTTGATAATCTCAACCATTGAATAAGTAGTGAGTCTCAGTAAAGTCTAGTTGTCTGAAATAATGTTAATGAAATCAATAGTTATAATTATCAAATCTACTTTTTAAGTACACGTAACATTACTCAAACACATAATGCTGCCCTTTTTCCTAGGCAATTTCTGACCTGGGTTTTGTCTTCCTAGTTGATGTGGGATAGTGGTGTACAGTGTAGATTTTAACACGACAGAAAAATGTCTTAAAGCTTCAAATCAATTTTTTTTTTTAACTTCATTTATATTATTATTTTTATGTGGGACTCAAAATCTAAATTAATAGTTAAAAAAATTAATAATTTTTCATATAGTTATATCTACATTTAATTTTAACATGTCTTTTAATAATTTTTATATATGTAATTAAATATAGTATGACACTCTTAAGACACTCTCGCTTTCAGAGTTTTTTAAATTTTGCCGCTCTCGCTCTATGGAATATTGGGAAAGATTAATTATTTGGTTAAGAAAGTTTGATAATTATGGTAATTTATCCAAGAATTGATGCTAAGCTAATACATGTTAAGTTGTATTTATTTTGTGGTAAAATTGATCAAGAAAGGAAGAATTAGAGCAAGGAAAGGAGCATAGCTGAGAAGGAACATACTTGAATGAGCGTCCGGACGGATTTAGATTGCGCGTCCGGACGGATTTAGATTGCGCGTCCGGACGTGAGAGGCAGAAAGTGGAAGCTGAAAGAGTAGAGTATACTGGAAGTTGCGTCTGGACGCGTGCCATTGGTCTGCCAACACCAGAATAGAGTTTCAGTGCAATTCAATCTTTGTTCCAATCTATAATATAAAATTGGGCGGCTTCAACAAGCCAATCATACAATCTCAAATTCATACATCCAACGGTCAAGAAATTATCAGTTTTCCTTAATATTTCCCATTCCAAAAAAGTCAACGATTACGGCTGATCTTGTAACACATCATACGGTCTCAAATTCATTCATCCAACAGTCAAGAAATTATAATTTTTTCCTTAATATTTTTCCCCTCCAAAAAGTCAATGATTACGGCTGATCTTGGAACACATCATACGGTCTCAAATTTATTCATCTAATGGTCAAGAAATTATAATTTTTTCCTTAATATTTTTCTTCCAAACAGGTTAACAATTACTGCTGATCTTGGAATACATGATTTTTTCTGACATAATAATTAAATTGGTCAAATTTGTCATTAATATCATATATGTAGTGTAACATTTTGAATTTCTATAAAATACAATGAGATTAAAAAAAACTCATCAATTTAAGATGAAATAAAAAAAAAGGGTATTGCTTAACACATTTATATTGAATACAATTAATTTTAATTTTATTTATTTAATTAATTATCTCAAACTAACATGCTTTACACATATCTTGAATCAAAAGTTCAAGACTAATTTTTTTTATCTCTTAAAAAACTCAACGCTAATATATTTTTATAATTTAATAATTTTGTAATAGCTTGTAC
>JAHQCQ010015732.1:0-11681 GCA_023539305.1 Ilex asprella | reverse complement strand
GATGTGAAACCTAATGCAGATTTTGAACCTATCTTTCTTGGAGAGCTATTCAACATCTACTCAAATGAAAATCTCTGATTCAGCGGTAAATTTTTTTTGAATAATCTCATTATTTTTGCTTTGATTAACATTTGTTAAATTATATTGTTAGCACTATCCTTAGACTGTTAGCTAGAAAGAATACAAACATATGATTTCTGGAAAATGAACTTAGGCCATGTTTCATCAAATCTTGAGCCTTGACCATTTCTTTTACAAAACTATATCCCTAGTCAGCCAAGATTGAGCCTGAAAATTATAAATTCTTTTCTTGAAACACAAAAATATACCCAAACCCAATAAAAATATATTCAACCTACCCTTGCTATTTAATTTTCTTGCACCCTATTTTAATTCAACAAAATACAGAATAGCAGAAGAAGAAGAAAAAGTAGAAAAGAGACAAGAAAGACGAGATGGAGCGTAAAACGCACTCGTACCAGAGAAAGACGAGATGGAGCGTAAAACGCACTCGCTCAATAGAAAGTGAGATGGAGCATAAAATGCACTCACCAAACAAATAGAAAAATAGAAAAGAAAGAAAGAATTGAGGTGTGCTACAATATAAAGATAGCAATTTGAATCCCTATGACGTCGTTTCATAAACCTCAACCCCATAACCCCATTACAACCCTAAGAAAGTCCTTTTTGATTCCAGGAATCATATATTTGCATTCAGTCTATTAATCTAAAAAGGAAAATGTTAATAATATAATATAGTGTTAATATTCTTTCATGAGATTATGTCAATTTCCTCTTTATTCAATAAACCGCTCCTTTAAATACTTACATGTGAAATCATTTGCTTTGTTTCAATCACATGTAAGACTGAGAGAGTAGTCACTATAACATATATTATTTGTTGAGCGTATTCCAGGAAAGGATCAACATCAAGACTATTACGAAAGAGAGTAATATTTCTCAAGTGCTTTTTGAAAAAAAAAAGAAATCACTACACACACACAAGTTTTAAAAAAAATATAGATATAATGTTACCATTAACTTGTGTTACTCTTATAAGTGATCAGAAAAAAAGATATATTCTAGTTATGCACAAAAATAACAATTTAATTTTACATATGAACCATATAAATTATGCATTCCTGACTATAGAAGTTAGTAGGTAGCTTCTCTGGAAACCTTCACGAGACACAACTCCTCCACTAGGAATCACCTAGGGGTTTAACGGCTTATTGCATATGCTAAATGCAATCGTGAAAAAAATCTACGAAAATGATTTTACTCCTACTTGTAATATATTTATATATTTTACTAGGGGCTAGTAAAGTTTTAGTTGGGGAGTGTGATTGACATCAATTAGTTGTAAATTAGAAGTATAAAAAAAAGTCGAATTAGTAGAATAACCGCACTAAAAAGTAGTAATTAAAGTGAATTAGGGTTAGTACGGGAATTATTCGTTTTAACAGTTTTTATGTAAAAGTTGCAGGATAAATACAGAAATAACCAAAGAGGAAGGGAACAATGTCAAGAAGATGGAAAATCTAGAAGGTTAAAGTATAATAAAAGAATCAGAAGCCTTGCAACTTGCCAAGCCACTTGCACCACCGTCTGGACGGCACTGCCACCGTCCGGACGATCCTCCAAAGACTGGCCATGCAAATCTCCTTCCTCCTGCTTCCATCTCTGCCTATAAATAGCCATGCTATTCTCCTTCTTTAGCAGGCCGGATCAGCTACAGAATCTCCTTTAGAGACAAAATACTGAGAGCTCCCAAGACACAATCCAAAGAGAGAAAAATAGATACAAAGTGAGAACACGTTCCGGTCCGTGTTTAGTCAAAATCTTGTACTTTTATTTTATTGTAATTATAACTGCTAACACTCCTTGCTCGTCTATAACAATGGTGCATGAGTAGTTCCGTATATCCTCCAGTGGGAGGGGAACATATGTATAATATTGGTGTATTTATGGAATTACTGATGTTTTATTATACATTTATTATATATATAAGACATGCCAGCTGAAATAACCCCGGTGATCCTATCGGTATGGCTTTGCTTCCACTGGAACGCTGAGGAAGTTCCACTGACGCATGATATTACTATATATAATAATATTGCCTGCTAGAATAACCCCGGTGATCCTATCGGTATGGCTTTGCTTCCACTGGAACGCTGAGGAAATTCTACTGTCAATATATATATTCCAAGATGATCTATTGAACAATTCAAGTATTCCTTTTGAGTGGTTTGACTTTCTGGGTGACATATCTAAATACAACTAACCTGACAAGTTGCTGTATTATGATTAACTACCACCGGCCGACCTGCAAGTTGCTGGAGAATCGTCTATACCACCAGCGGGTTTTACTCGAATTAGTCAATTGGAACATCTATAATCTAGCGTAGCCTAATGAGCAGCTGTGTTATAATATATTACCTTCACAATAGCCTAATAAGCTATTGTGTGCTGAATTGTGTACATCAGACCTATCGATTGACTTTCCAGTAAAATGGAAGTTGATTGATGTGCGGTAGCAATTCCTAACAAGACCAATATAAAGCATATGAGATTCTTAAACTGAAGGATATATTTTATATCTATTAATAAATCTGCTTTATCTACGCACTTCATTATAATTGAACTTTAATTCCGTCTGTTGAATAAATTAAAACCAGTTAATTAGACTAAGCTCACACCACAAGCAATCAAACATCAAACTACTCCAAACAAACCACTTTACTGTTTTTGGTTTTTATTTTATTTTATTTTTATATAATTTTTTGCAAGAATTACTTAACTCTTCGTGGGATCGATACTTGGACTTAAAAATCGAGAAAACTATAATTCGACCACCTATACTTGGGTGTAATATTATATTATAATTCAGACACACAAAAAGTGCGAATCACCCACCAATGTTTCTCCCACTTGTTCCCTGACATTCCTTACACAAGAACATGCCTCCTACACCCTAGTTGAAGACTTTGAAGACAATGACATTAATGTGGATGGGAGAGAAGCGGGGTAGCCATGTGGGTTGCAGGCTAAGCTTGTCTTAGCTTGTCAAGAGCCATCCTTTCACCTACCATTGATGGGAGGCTAGCACACACCTTGGGGGGACCACCATGGACAAAATGGGAAGGCTAACACTTCATTATATTCAACATTCACAAGCTTTTAAAGTGGTGGCTACCTAAGCTCAGAAAATCCAATGAAGAAGATGATGAATAGTGTAATAGAAATTTATATTTTTGCATTTTCTTCTCTATTTCTTTTATAGTAAGCTTTCATACTCTTGTAATCTTCATTCCTTGCACTTTAATCTTATCTATTTCCAGTTTAGTTACATGTTCTTGAATCTACCATTGTTGCTTCTAAGTTTTCTTCATTTCTTACTTTAAAATGAGTATTGTATTTCTTTCTTCTTAGTTTAAGTTTTTTGCTTTAAGTTATGTTCTAAGCTTCATTTCTTCATTATGTCTTTTTGCATTATGCATGTCTTTCCATTAAGTATGAGTAGCTAGATTTCTAGTTAGCTAATTCAAAGGAGACCTCCTTTTGGGTTTTCCATTTTAACTCATTTTATTTCCTCTCTCAGTGTACAATGGTTCGGTTTGATTGGGTTGAGAGTGGATGAGGTTGTGAGCCTTTGATATTCTGTAGAATTGTCACGGTTTATGCTTGGATCCTCACCATCTTGTCCCTAGTTTCGCGCGAATCAATTGTTCATCTATAAACTCTCAGAGGAAGGTTTTGAGTTGATAGGGCATTCCCATTGGAGTGAACCTTTTGGATTAGCCAACACTTAATTTTTCTTGCATTTTCATTCACAACCTTCACTCACCAAAACTCAAAACACAAAGATTTTACACTTTCTATTTTGTTCACCAAAATCACCTTCACACAACTCAACCTTCTTTCCCTGAGGAGACGACTTTGAAATACTTTCCAAGTAAAACACGACAAACAAAAGACTCCTTACGCCTGGGGAGCACTTTTGTTCACATACGCATTTCATTCCACACACATATTTTGTTCATTTCATCATTTCAATTCCCCCATTTCCTTGCCATTTCTTTTGAAACTATCCCAAGGGAGAGTGACACTCCCCTTCATCCATACACTACACATTTTAAGAGATATTTTTTAGAGGTTAGGAAACAACAAGGTTTTTGATCGAGCAATCACCCAGCGTATCCTTGGCATCGCCTCTTCTCTTTTTTGCACTGGCACTGATTAGATGGCTCTCTGGCCCATCCAGCCCATCCTCAATGTCGAATGCACTCCCGCTGCTGCCCTGGACACCTAATTCATCTGAGGCGTCGCCTGAGGTATTGGCATTGCCTTGAGGGTCTGTTGGCGTTGTCCATGGCAAGGCTTCGACTATTGAGGTGATGATGGACCCCAGCTTCACCACCATGTTCTCGTTCTCCTTTGGTAACCTCCTCTTGTCTCCATGCTTTGCCTTCTCCATAAGCTTGCCTCTTTGCAATCTGTGGGGGTGAGAAAAAGGGGAGTGGTGAAGAGGTAAGAGGTATACAAGCACTATCCAATAAAGTATGCCTTAAATAAAAAGGGGTTTTCAATGGTAGATTTTGATACCACAATGTCAATCAAATGGGGGAAAAGAAGCTTTGTAAATATAGAAGGATGAGCCGGGGGAGTAGGATACCTGGACCAACCAAATGGGGCAAGAAGCTTAAAAGGTATCACCATTCAGCTCAAGAAACCTTGTCTATCAAGATGAAAGGCTCACTCATGCCCTCAACCCCCTTTGTTACAACTGGGGCTTGCGGGTCATACCTAATTAACGGGGCAAGCCCAAATTAGCTACAAAGCTTGTCGAGCCCAGCTCATAGGTTCAACCCAGTCAAAAGTTCAAAAAATCCATGGTGATTAACACAAGTGGGGAGTAATTATAGCGGTAGCCACTCTCAAAGATCAAGACTATCTCTAGTTGTACATATCCTTAGTTGTTGCTATTTACTCCGAAGGACTAGTCACTTATCCATTCACGCCACCGTGTCATTTAAGGCTCTATGCCTATAAATTGTGAGCCCTCTCCACATGAGAGGGGCATCTCTTTACACACTCTTCACACGACTATCTCTCTTATAGCTGTCCAACCTCTCATAGAGCTTAATTTTGCTCTCTCTCTATCTCTCTCTCTCTCTCTCTCCTACCTGCTACTTTATTAATAAAGTTCTCCGACCAACTTCGCCGTCTTCAAAGTAGAGTATGTCACCCTGACCGAACCACTCTATATCTGTGTATTGCTTGTATTGATCTCTTCTTTTATTTATTGCATTTATCACCTATATTAATTACTCGACATGTGTATGAAGATTACAATGGTTATCATTTGTAATCTTCATATACATGTACTAGTCATTGCCCATGCTTGAAGGCACTATGTAATACACAAAAAAATTGCAAGTAATTGCCTAACTTCAAAAAGAATGACACAAAAACATTCATACCAATTCTTTTAAAATAACCCAAAATATATTTTCAACTATATCCTACATATTAATAGAATTATTACAAAAATCTACAAAAAAACTTCCTAAAATAACACCGCATATACAAATACCTCAAAAAAACCTCAAATTAAACTAGATAGAAATCAATTTCAAGTTTTAACCTCTCACTAAAAATAAAAAAAAATTAATGTAAAAAATGGTATATTTACATTTGTCTGTGAGTGTGAGTGTGCAGTTTTTATGTTGCAAATCTGTGTTTGTGTTGATTTTGTGTAAGGTGGTGGTGAGGTGTTGTGGTAATTGTTGGTAGATTAGGGTTATGAGGGGTTTGAGGCTAGGGGAAGGAAGAAGAGTGAGAAAAGGGTTGTGAATAGGATAAGAATAGAAGCGAGTGTGAGATAGAGAAGCAAGGAGATGAGCAGATAGTGAGAGAAAAAGAATTACCTGGTGGTGTCACTGGCGTGGTAGTTGCTGACGGTCACTAACTTCGCTGTCGTGGCTATTGTAGCCATTGGCAGGGCTACTGATTCATAGGGGGTTGGGCTAGGCAGCATAGGTGTTGCGACGAGGGAAAAGAGAGATTGGGAGACATGAGAGATATAAGAGGAGATGTGGTACTACATTTTTTTTGAATTTTTTTTTGCTAATCATATAGA
Source organism: Ilex asprella (assembly GCA_023539305.1). NCBI lineage: Eukaryota > Viridiplantae > Streptophyta > Magnoliopsida > Aquifoliales > Aquifoliaceae > Ilex > Ilex asprella. The sequence continues at coordinate 5,539 of JAHQCQ010015732.1, read as the reverse complement.
GAAAGGGGGACTTAGATGTCTTGGAGGGGACTATGCATCGGCTCTCCTTGATGGTTACGAGGATTTTTTAGCACACTTTTCCAGGAGGGTCGATCCCCGGTGGACCTCCGCCTCCTACTATTGGACCCTTCACCTCTGCCTCTATGGATTTTACTGTTGTTGAGGCAGAGGGCTCCGACGATGACGACTCCAATGATGTGGAGGGCAGTTAGTATGAGAGTGATGAGAAGGGGATTGGAGATGAGGATGATGAGTAGAGTGACTTTTTGTTTTATTTGTTGTTGAAGTTAGGAGTAGAGTAGATGAAATATTAGAAGAGTTTATCTAGGATTTTAGGTTGTTTTGCTTTTGGCCTCTACTCCTTGTACTTAACTCTTTGAAGTATTGAATTAAAGAACCACAATTGTTTTTGTTCCATGGTGCCATGCTCATTTATTTCATTGCAGTGTGATTTTTGTAATTTGACTGTTGGGTGATTTGATTTGCTTGAATGGATTGTTTTTAGTTTTAGTTTTATGCTTTAAGTTTTGGAAATAAAGTTTGCTAGGGACTAGCAAAACTCAAGTTGGGGGGTGTGATGAGCATAGAATATTGCACGACATTTTATACTTGCTTTTGTGGAGAAAATTGGGAAAATTGCATTTAATCTATAATTAATGGATTTTTGTGTGATTTTAGGTAAAGAATAGGTAAATTGCGCGTATTAAGCCTTCCATCGAGTGCTTAAAGACAATAAATAAGGAGGAGAGACTAAACGGGTGGCTCGGGATAGCAAGAAATCAAGAAAAATCCAAAACAGGTGAAAACCTATCGGTAGTAGGATTTGTACACTAGAAATCTTTTACAGTTGCCCCTGCCAAAATCTACCGGTAGGTTTTTCCTACTGGAAAAAACCCATAGATAGGTTTTGTTGACGTTTTATCGGTAGGTTTTGCCTAGAAATGCCAGAAAGCTGCAATCTCAACTCCAACTGCTTCGTGGGCTCACCTCTGCTTCTCCCACACATAACCTGACATATTCTATATACAAGCATGCTCACTGATTAGCACAAAATATTGCATAATTATATGTGCTAACTGATTAGCACAAAATATTGCATATTTATATGTGCTAATCATCCGTTAATTAACAGTTTTTATGATGTTAATGATGGAAGTTATATATATCGAGTTATTAATGATGACATTTTGCATTTGCAGTAAAAAGGTGTTAAACAAGACTCCCTTTAGCACTTTAACAAGGATGGAGACAAAAAGGGATGAAAGAATGAGAATTGGAAAGCTTAACGGTTGCTGATGCAGCAGAAACAGCAAAAACAGCAGACACCGTACCGGTACGCAAAGGCTACTGGAGTTCGAGGTATCGGTACGCTATACCGGTACTGTCTCACGATTTCTTCCCCAAATCTCTGCAGCAGGAGCTCTGTCACTTTACGGACCCCACCATTAGCTCTCCCCTACTCCCCTAACACGCCCACAATGCTATTCATCTCTTTCACACCATGAATTGGATGTTTGGAGCTTGGATCATCAATGAAGAGAGAGAGAGAGAGAGGAAGAAGTTGAGTGTGAAGACAAGCTCTGCACACCCCTGTCCAACCCACGCCCCCAACAACCTATGGATGGAAGGGACATCCTAAGCTACCCCAGACCTCTAGAGGCACGTTATGGAGGGAGGATGGCGAGGGAGTTCCACATTATTGAAGGGTAGCTACCTAAGCTTAGAAATCCAAGGAAGAAGATGATGAATAGTGATTAGAAAGTTTATGTTTTTGCATTTTCCTCTCCATTCAAGTTGTAGTAAGCTTTTAATCTCTTTTAATCTTTAACTCTTACACCTTAATGTCATTTACTTCAAGTGCTTTTCAAGTTTAATTACATGTTCTTCATTTCACCATTGTTGTTCATGTTTTTCTTCATTTCCTAGCTTTAAAATGGGTATTGTATATTTTTCTTCATAGCTTAAGATTTCTTGCTTTAAGTTAAGTTCCACACTTCCTTTCCTCATTATGTCCATTTAAATTATGCTTGCGTTTCCTTTAAATATGAATAGCTAGATTTCTAGTTGGCTAATTCAAGGGAGACCTCCTCTTGGGTTTTTCATTTCAACTCATTCTCTTCCTTCCCTTATGAGTCCAATGGTTCGGTTTGACGGGGTTGAGAGTGGATAATTTGGTGAGCCTTTGATATTCTATAGGCCTAGCCACAATTTATGCTTAGATACTCACACATCTTGTCCCTAGCTTCCCCCGAATCAATCGTTCATTCATGCTCTTTCGGAGGAGGGATTGGAGTTGAAATTGTATTCCTATTGGAGTGACTTCTTGGGTTTGCCAACATTTGTTTCACATTGCATTTTCATTAAGAACAAAACTCATCAAAACCAACTACAAGATTTTACATTTTTCCCTTTTGCAACAAAATCACCTTCACATAACTCAACGTTCTTTCCCTGAGGAGAAGACCTTGTAATACTTTTTCAAGTAAAACACCTACATTAAAAAGACTCCTTGCGATTGGGGAGAACTTTTGTTCACATTTCATACATTTTGTTCATTCCATTTTATCACCATTATTCCGTTGCCCTTTCTCTTGCATAAATCCGGGTGAGAGTGATACTCACCCACACACATAAGCCAACTACATATTTAAAGGTTCATGTTAGGAGCTTAGGAACAACAACGTTTTCCAACAATCACTAACCATCCGTTAATTAATGGTTTTTATGATACTATTGATGGAAGTTATATATGTCGAGTTATTAATGATGACATTTTGAATTTACAATTAAAAGGTGTTAAACAAGACTCCCTATGACACTTCAACAAGGATTGAGACAAAAGGGGATGAAAGAGAGAGAATTAGAAAGCTCAACGGTTGGTGATGCAGTAGAAATACCAAAAATAGCAGACACCGTACCGGGACAGCGTACTGGTACGCAATACCGATACGCAAAGGCTACTGGAGTTCGAGGTACCGGTACTGCCTATCGAATTTTTTCCCAAATCTCTGCAGTAGGAGCTCTGTCACTTTGCAGACCCCACCATTAGCTCTCCCCTACTCCCCTGACACGCCAACAATACTATTCATCTCTTTCACACCATGGATTGGATGTTTGGAGCTTGGGTTATCAATGAAGAGAGAGAAAGAGAGAGGAAGAAGCTGGGTGTGCAGACAAGCTCTGCACACGCCTGTCCAACCCATGCCACCTGCAACCTATGGATGGAAGGGACATCCCAAGCTACCCCAGACCTCTGGAGGCACGTTTTGGAGGGAAGAGGGGAGGAAGTTCAACATTATTGGAAGGGAGATAGATATAGAAAAGTGTTGCTGGGTAGGAGACGATGAATAGTGCTTTTAGAGAGATAAATTAATTTTTCTGCATTTTCTTCATTACATTGCCGTGCAATCTCTTGTAAGGATCTTTAGAACTTGATTGAATGTCATTAATGTTATTTTCCTTCATGTTTCTTGTTGGTTTAATGCTCATTTAAAGATTCTCCATTAATGCTCCTAGTATTTCATTTTTCTTAGCAGTAAAATGGGTTTGAAATGTCTTTACTTTTAGCCTTTAATTTCTTGCACTTAGTTACTCTAAATCTTTATAGTTTCTCATACACTCTCATTACATTGTTGGTTTCATTTCAAGCATGAGTAGCTAACTCATTATGTTGGTAAATCCAAGGAAAACCTCCATTTGGGTATACCATTCCAACTCATTCTCCTCTCTCTCTTATGAGTTCCTTGGTTTGGCTTGACCGGGTTGAGAGTGGATGAGTTGGTGAGTCTTTGATATTTCGTAGACATAGTCACGGATTATGCTTATATCCTCATCAATTTTATCCCTAGCTTCCCGCGAATCAATCGTTCATTCATGTTGTATCAGAGGAGGGTTTGGAGTTGAGATGGTATCCCCATTGGAGTGACCTTTTGGGTTTGCCAACATTTGTTCTCTCATTACATTCTCATTAATACACATTCACCAATAAACTTTCAACCACAAAGATTTTACACTTTCATTTTCACAAAATCAACTTGACATTGGTTTACTTCCTTCCCCATGGAATCGACCTTGGAATACCACCAAGTAAAACACGACCCTCGAAAGTCTCCTTGCGATTGGGGAGTATTTTTGTGCATATACATCTCATACTTACATCATCACATTTCCCTTCCTCCTTGACCTTTCTTTTGACACTATCCCAAGGGAGATATATCTTTCCTTTCATCCATACATTGCATAGTCTAAGGGATAGCAATTAGGGGTTAACAGAGGCAAGGTATACCATCAATGATTTTTGGTGCCGTTGCCAGGGAAAACAAGTGTCAAACCCAGAAGGCAATTTTTGAACTACAGAGGTAAGTCCCGTGATCTTCATCACGGGCTGAGGTACGTGGTTCATGTACATATCTTTGTTTGTGTATAATTTTAAAAGTTTTTTTAGACCCTTTGTTGTATGTGGGGGCGGGACGAGCAACACCGATTGGTTAGGCAATTCATGGACCCTAATATGAACATTAACCAAGACCCACCCGAGGATGTGGATGAAAATTTTGATGATGTAGGTGCCAATCCTAATGTCTAGGAGGATGAGGGATTGCAACAACCTAGAAGGCCTAACCCCCAAGTGCAATTTCCTCCACCTAGGACTGAGGGGAATAACATCCCACTTGGCCCTCCGACTAGGTCAATGAGAGACTTCCTTCTACCAACCCGATGCACCACACCCTCATGCATTCTTCTTCCAGTCCAAGTTCATCTCTTCATAGTCAAACCGGGGATGTTGAACTTGCTTCCCGAATTCCATGGAGTCGAGGGTGATAACCCTTATTCACATACAGGGGATTTCGAAGAAATTTTGGCAACTTTCACCCCTAATCATAATTTGGAAGAAATAGCTAGGATGAAATTGTTCTCATTCTCCTTCAGTGATAAAGTAAAGACTTGGCTTTATTCCTTAAGATCTCGGACTGTGACATCTTGAAAGGAAGCAATCTCCTCCTTACCTCTCAACACCACCCTCAAATGTGTATGGCTTATGTGTGAAGGGAGTGCCACTCTCCCTCGGGATGATACAAGAGATAGGAAACAACGGAATGTGAATGGTGGAAAATGGATGAACAAAATATGTGTGAAATGAAAAGTAGAATGTGCACAAAAGTGCTCCCCAATCGCAAGGAGACTTTCGTGTGTCGTGTGTTATTTGGAAGAGTATTCCAAGGTTGTATCCACAGGGAAGGAAAGGGAGTTTTGTGAAAGTGATTTTGCAAAAAGGTAAAGAAAATGAAAAATCTTTTGTTTATGTTTTGGGGTTGTGGTTGTAAATGAAAATGCAAGAAAACAAGTGTTGACTAATCCAAAGGATTCATTCCAATGGGAATACAAAATCAACTCAAAGCCTTCCTCCGATTGAGCATGAATGAACGATTGATTCGGGAGAAGCTAGGGACGAGATTGGTGAGTATCTAAGCATAACCCATGACTAGGCTTATGGGATATCAAAGGCTCACCAACTCATCCACTCTCAACCCCGTCAAAC
>JAHQCQ010041808.1:1077-40685 GCA_023539305.1 Ilex asprella | reverse complement strand
ACTTCACTTGAATACCTTTCACTTTCAGATAACCACTTCATGATTCCTTTCTCATTTGGCTCATTTTCTAACCATTCAAAGCTTGAGGTCATTTTAAGTGATAATAACGTAGTAACGATTGAAAATGAATCTCAATCATGGATCCCGAGATTTCAACTGAAGGTTTTTAGTTTGTCAAATTGTGCCATTAAAACACTACCTTCTTTCCTGTATTACCAAAATGAGATGAGAGTTGTTGATCTTTCCCATAACTTATTGGGGAGGTTCCCTACCTGGTTGTTGGAGAATAATACGAAATTGGAATATCTTAACCTACGAAATAGCTCTTTAATGGGGCCTTTTCAAATGCCTTCTTATCCTAATCCTCACATTTCATATGTAGATGTTTCTGACAATTCCATAAATGGTCAAATTCCTACAAATTTAGATATGATCTTTCCAAGCTTAGAGATTGTCAACATGTCCAACAATATGATTGATGGTCGTATTCCTCCTGGTTTTGGCAATATCAGTTCTTTATGGGTCATAGACTTATCTAACAATCGTTTATTTGGAGGAATACCAGAACATCTGCAAATGGGTCTTTCCTCCTTGGGGTTTCTCAAACTATCAAATAATTACTTGCAAGGTCAAATGTTTGGCAATCTTCTCAACCTGGTTCAGTTGGGATGGTTATATTTGGACAACAATAACTTTCTTGGAAACATACCAGACAGCTTATCAAATGTCTCTACGTTGGTGGCGGTGGATATTTCTAATAACCATTTGTCTGGCTTCCTTCCTCAGTGGATCGGGAATATTTCGTTGATGGAAATAAGTTTGGCCAAAAATCAACTTGAAGGTCCCATTCCATCGGGGTTTTGCAAACTTGATTCTCTTGAGTTTTTGGACATATCTGAGAACAACTTGTCAGGCTCTATGCCAGTCTGCTTTAACTCTTCAAGGATAACTCATGTCCATCTGAATAAGAATGGATTGAGTGGTCCATTGACTCGTTCTTTCTATGTTGGCCCTTCTTTGGTGACATTAGACCTTGGAAATAACAACTTAACTGGTGAAATTCCAAATTGGATAGACAGTCTTTCTGCACTGAGTGTTCTTATCTTGAAAGGGAACAATTTTGGAGGGAACATTCCCACTCAATTCTGCCACTTGAAACAAATAAGCTTGATCGATCTTTCTCAAAATAGTCTTTCGGGTCCTATTCCTCATTGTCTGATGAACTTGATTTTTGAGGCAACTAGTTTGAAGTCCTTTGTAAGCTACTTGTATTTAGGAATTCATAATGCATGGGAACTATCATATGCATACGGGAGGATCACAGATTTGCAAAAGGTGCATTTAACGGTCTATTTTTCTGAACACGAGCTTCCTAAATTGTGGGATGTCAAAGAAAAGGTAGAGTTCACAACAAAGAGTAGGACCTATCCCTATGAGGGTAAACCCCTCAATTTGATATCGGGAATTGATTTCTCCTGCAATAAATTAACCGGAAAACTACCTGTAGAAGTTGGGAACTCAAGTCAGCTTCATACACTAAATTTGTCTCATAACAGTCTCATTGGATCAATCCCAACAACATTCTCCAACCTAAAGCTTATTGAGAGTTTAGATCTTTCCTATAACAACCTGACTGGGAGTATCCCCTCAGAACTGATAGAGTTGAACTATTTGGCTGCCTTCAGCGTAGCACATAACAACTTGTCAGGCAAAATTCCAGATTTGAAAGCTCAATTTTCTACATTCAATGAGAGTAGCTATGAGGGAAATCCTCATCTTTGTGGACCTCTATCATACAACAATTGCTCCGATGTTCAAACACCGTCGTCCATGCAAAAACCTTTAGATGATGAGAAAAATGATGGCAGTTTCATTGACATGGATGTTTTTCATGTGAGCTTTTCAGTGTCTTACGTCATAATGTTATTAGGAACTGTAGCAGTTCTTTATGTGAACTCCCATTGGCGAAGGGCATGCCTCCATTTCATTGAAGCATGTATGGCCTCTTGTTACTATTTTGTTATTGACAGTGTCCGAAAGTTGTTCAATTGCAGGAATGTGTGATCCTTTAGCTAGATATTTATATGTAATGTTATAATAAAGGCACTGCACTCTTTTACAATTTTCAGTTGATAATGCTTTCAGTTTCTGTACTTCTATCATTAGGTTATGTATTCTTGTAAAAAATTCACTTTATGCATTCTACTTATGTAGTCATGAAAGTAAAAGGAGGAGTTACAAAAGAGTTCATTAATTTTCCCCAATAAACAAAATGATATTTTAAATAAAAATCGAGTTATATAGCTTGCCTGCATGAACTAGGTAGAGAAAATAATACTGGTTAATTACTTTTCACATTGTTTAGTTAAGTGCAAAAATACATTCCTAAAATTAAAAAATGGAAAATTTGGAGGCAGATCTTTTTTTGTGGACTTATTTGAACTTAAGTTCACTCAAAACTTGTTTAGAAATAAGTCCATTTTGATCATCATTGTCCAAAATATCCCTAGTAGTTATATTTAATTAAATCAAATTTGAAAACTAACAATCTCCTAAATTTTAAGAGTTTGACTAATATTAAAATTTTCTTTCTCATATCTATCTATATCCATATATAAATTAGGACTATTTTTTTTCTCTCTCATATATATATACTAGTAATAATCCGTGCCTGAAGGCACTGTGTAACACAAAATAAATAAATAACCTCCTAATCAAAGAATCATGAGCCCATGTATCGCTTTCTCACCTTTTGCAATATTTCAACAATGCAACACAGTTCAACAGAAACAATAAAGTTGTTCAAACATGCATTTGACTCATAATCTCCTTTTTTTTAAGAGGTGATTCATTTAATTTGACAATATGGATTTATTGTAAATAAATAGAACATAAATAGTTTAACTTAATATTTAAAAGAGCATCAAACAATCTTAAGAGGAAGCAATTAGTTACAATGTTGTTGTAATGCATAATCTAGTGAGGAGATGATGCCGTTGTTTAACAATACACTGACCATAGCAAAGCATTAAAGTGGAAAGGTTCATTTTCTCGTCAAAGCAAACTTGGTTCCATCAAGCAATATACCTACATATTGAACTCAAAAATAAAATGATGAAAATTATTGGTAAGATCAAAACCAAAAGATTATTACTTAAGAACATTTTTAATGACAAAAAAATCTGTTTTTGAGAATAATGTCGTTGTATTGTAATTGGCAATTCCACTAAACTTGTTTTTCTCTATTTTTTCGGCATTATTTGGAACGTCTTGTCCTGGCCTACGTTGATATCAAGCTGAAAGTAGAAGGAATTCTGTTGTCCTGTATTGCCTTGAATCAGTCTCCTAATATACAACCAAGACTCACGTAATTCTAGGCTAGGATAATTACAAGATATCAATCACTACAAAGTAGGATAGCCAACTGTACAAGAGATATGGTCAATCAATCTAAAAGATAATTATGGAAATTAACTTGAATAAATCTATATTCTACCACACCACCGCAGTCTTAGCGGGAGGTTGTCGAACGCTGAGACTGTCCCGAAAATCATCAAATAATACGCGCGGAAGTCCTTTTGTAAAAATATCTGCGATCTGATAGCGAGACGGGACATGAAGAACACGCACCTCGCCCTTTTGTACTTTTTCACGAACAAAGTGTATGTCCATTTCAATATGTTTAGTGCGTTGATGTTGAACTGGATTCCCGGATAAATATATCGCACTAACATTATCACAGTAGACCAAAGTTGCCTGTTGGATAGGACAATGAAGTTCAAGAAGAAGATTCCTTATCCAACAAGACTCAGATACAACGTTAGCGACACCCCTATATTCAGCTTCGGCACTAGACTTGGATATTGTAGGTTGTCGCTTAGAAGACCAAGAAATGAGATTATCTCCGAGAAACACACAATAACCTGAGGTGGACCGTCTAGTATCAGGACATCCACCCCAATCTGCATCTGTATATGACAAGACAGAATGTATCGAAGACGTATACAAGTGCATACCATAATCTATTGTACCTCGTACATAATGAAGAATGCGTTTCAAAGACGCCATGTGTTCAATTTTCGGAGCATGCATAAATAGGCAGACCTGTTGGACTGCATAAGAGATATCTGGCCTTGTGAAAGTAAGATATTGCAGGGCACCAGCCAATTGACGATATTTCATCGGATCATCATAAGGGTCACCCGTTTTTGCACTTAGCTTCCCCTTAGTGTCGACGGGTGTGGGGCAAGGTTTGCAAGCAGTCATTCCTGCCCTCTCTAATATCTCCTCGACATATTTTTGTTGAGAGAGAAAAAGGCCTTTGTTGGTACGAGTGACAGCAATACCCAGAAAATAACTCAACTGACCCAGATCTTTCATAGCAAATTCTGCACTGAGGAGAGAGATAATGGAACATCGAAGAGCATCGGAAGAAGTTGTGAGTATAATGTCATCAACATACAATAAAATATATGCAATGTCAATCCCACGACAATATATGAAAAGGGAGTGATTTGATTTACTGTGAGTAAAACCAATTGTGGTAACAAAATCAGCAAACCGTTGATACCAGGCGCGGGGAGCTTGCTTAAGACCATAAAGAGATTTATGTAACAGACAAACATGATCAGGACGAGTGGGGTCTTTAAACCCCATAGGCTGGTGCATGTAAACAGTCTCATTCAAGTTCCCGTGCAAAAATGCGTTCTTGACATCTAGCTGATGAATGGGCCAAGATTTGGACAATGCAATACTAAGAACAGTCCGAATAGTTGCCGGTTTGACAACCGGGCTAAATGTCTCCTCACAGTCAATCCCTTCTCGTTGCGACCTGCCATCACCTACAAGACGGGCTTTATGCCGCTCAAAAGAACCATCAGAGTTCTTTTTATGACGAAAAATCCACATTGACCGAATTATATTCACATGAGATGGATGAGGTACTAAATCCCACGTGTTATTTTTAATGAGAGCATTATATTCATCTAACATAGCATATTTCCAATTCGGGTCATTAAGTGCACTCACCGGGTTACGAGGAATAGGAGAGATGTTTGGAGTTACGGCACTTAAGGCATGGTGGTATTTTCGGTTTGGCTTGAAGATGCCATGTTGACTACGAGTAGTCATTCGATGGGCCGGTGGTTGGTAGTGAGGTGTGGGCTGTGGAGGGGGGGTTGCGGGGCTTGGAGAAGCGGGCCCAGATCTTTGATGAGGTGGTATATAGCGGCTTGGTAAGGTAGATGATAGAGGGGTGGTTTGGGCCTGGTCCAGAGATTGAGAGGGCATTCTTGGTGGGGAAAGTGCAGCCTGCAAAGGAGACAGTGTGAGCACAGGAGACTGGGCCGGAGAAGGAGATGGAGGGAGTTGATGGTGTTGATTTTGGGCGACAATTTGATGCAAGTTGTGAATTTGCAATGGAGACAAACCATCCTCTAAAAAATCATATGGATGAGTTTTTGGAGTATGGATTTGTGAAAATGGAAATTGAGTTTCATCAAAATGCACGTGACGTGAAATGATAATTTTACGAGCCGAAAAATCATAACACTTGTACCCCCTATGATTGGAAGGAAATGCTAAAAAGACACATGGAGTTGAACGGGCTTGGAGTTTATTAATTGTAGTGGATGGAAAAAGTGGGAAGCATAAACACCCGAAAACCCGAAGATGAGAATAGGAAGGATTCTTTTGATAAAGAATTTGTGTAGGAGATTTGTAGCCCAAAGCCTTTGTTGGAAGGATGTTTAGAAGGTAGGTGGCCATTTGTAGAGCGTGGTGCCAAAAGGAGGGAGGCAGATATGAATGGGCAAGCAGAGTACGAACAATATTATTGATGGATTTTATTTTTCGTTCGGCTTTCCCGTTTTGAGGAGAAGTGTGAGGACACGAAAAACAGAATGACATGCCATGTTGGTCACAAAATTTATGAAAGGGACCATTATCGTACTCACGACCATTATCACACTGGAATGATTTTATTTCTCTTTCAAATTGAGTTTTTATGTATGCGCGAAAAGAGAGAAAAATGTTGTGAACCTGTGATTTTTGAGACAAAGGAAAAGTCCACAAAAAATTAGTGTAATCATCAAGAAATAATGCATAATAACGATGGCCGGATGAGCTAAGAATAGGTGACATCCATAAATCGCTATGAACAATATCAAAAGGCATAGTAGTGAAAGATAAAGAATCATAAAAAGGCAATTTAACAAACTTCCCAAGGGAACAAGATGAACAAAATAAGGTACGGGCTTTATTACAACTAATAAAATTGTTTTGGCGAAGAGTACTAAGAATTGCATCTCCCGGATGACCTAGACGGGAGTGCCAAATACTAGGAGAAATGATTGTAAAAGCAGAAGGTGCTGAAGATGAAATAGCCCGATTTTTGGTGGTGAGAGGGTAGAGCTCTCCCGTGCTCTCACATCTCAGTAGTCTGCTCCCCGTCTGTAGGTCCTTCACAGAAAATCCAAAAGGGTCAAATTCAACGGAAACCATATTATCGTTAGTAAATTTACGTACCGAAATAAGGTTTTTAATCAGGTTAGGAGCATGTAAAACATTTTGGAGGTGTAAGGGTGGATTTGTTTTGGTGAGGGAGGTGTTACTATAACCACGAATTGGAATTATACTACCGTTACCAACAAGTATTCCATTAGGTTTGCTCAAATTAAAATAAGACGTGAGAGTACCTGGATTAGCGGTCATGTGAGACGTCACTCCAGTGTCCATATACCAATTGTCGTCCGGCTGGTTCAAAAAGAGAGTGTGCATTGCTTGATCAATGTCAGTTGGAGTATAAACACTTGGAGTAGGAGTTGCTGTGTAGAAGGATTGAGGAGGACGAACACCCAAGACACCCTGCTGCCTTGCCGCTATTGGTGGACGGACACCCCAAGAGGCGCTGGGATAAGGACATGGTGGGGTGGCCCATGGCTGAGGGACCTACCCGCCCCAAGGTGGGAAATTCCAGGCCTGCTGCTGCTACTGCTGTGGAGGTCGCTGCTGGTTGCGGTTGTAGCCACCACGGCCACCGCGGGTCTGCTGGGTGCATTGGTTGTTTCCACCGCGATTTCTACCATTGTTCTTCCTACCCTTATTGTTGGAATTCCTGTTCTGACCCGTCTCCTGTTGCTGTCCATTATTGTTCAAATGATCAGTGTTGGAATTCATGAAAAAAGCAGAGGTCGAACCTGAGTCGAGTTTGGCTCATTCGGCCTTGGTGGTTTCATCCAAAAGCAGCATCGATCGTGCTTGAGCGAACGTCGGCAGAGGTTTCATGTTCTGAACCACCGTCACAAAACCGTCATATGCCTCGGTTAAGCCAGTGAGAAGACGCAGCACCATTCTTTGGTCAGAGACCTTGGCTCCGACATTGGCCAACTGATCGGCCAGCACTTTGAGGCGGCGAGTGAATGCCTTGGCATCAGGAAAATCACGCAAATTAGTGGTGGCGAACTCTGTCTCGAGGTGGATGGCCCGAAAAGTCTGATTATTCTGGAACAATTCTGCCAAACGGTTCCAAGCATCGGCAGCCGTGTCATCGGGATCAATTATGGTGTTTAGAAGATCCTCGGAGATGGTTCCATAAATCCATTGATGAACAATGTTGTCAATGCGATCCCAATGAGCCTTCTCGGCCAGAAGCGCAGCCTCGGTTTTTGGAGGAGAGGCTGGAGTTTTCGCCTTATCATCGACCGGTGGTGGCACGATGTGCTCGTAGGTGAGCGTGGCTTTAGCATGGATTATGAATAAAGTCTTCCAATTAATGTATTTGGCAGACTCGTAATCCAACATGAGGGGAATGGCTGTTTTGATGTTTGTTATGGTGGTGGCGGGATGAATCTTATCAGCCATTGATGAAGAATAAGAGATGAATAGGAAGAAGAAGAGGAAGAAGAAGAAGAGGAAGGAGGAGAGGTTGCTTTTCTATGGCTCTAATACCATGAAAGTAGAAGGAATTCTGTTGTCCTGTATTGCCTTGAATCAGTCTCCTAATATACAACCAAGACTCACGTAATTCTAGGCTAGGATAATTACAAGATATCAATCACTACAAAGTAGGATAGCCAACTGTACAAGAGATATGGTCAATCAATCTAAAAGATAATTATGGAAATTAACTTGAATAAATCTATATTCTATCACAAGCTATGATAATACTTTCAATCTTTCATGAAAATCCATTAAACTATGATAATACTCAATTTCAGTATGTCCATTGGCAATTTCATGCATTTGCACATGCCAGAATACCAACCAATATTGTTACTATCCGAAAATCTCATATTGCAAAAAAGCAATTACATACATTTACATTTCAGGCAAGAGCAATTAACAATAGAATAGAAAAGCAATGACCTAGATTGTCCACTTCAGACCAACATCAACACCACTTTGTGACATCACAAAATAATACACCACATGAAACCCACCTACCAATTCTCATATTAAAATCAAATCAAAGACATGGAAGACACTGGATGAAACAAAATCAAACAGAGATGAACCAATAAAATTTAATTCACCAAAATTGAAAAATATTCAAGTGCAAAAAAAAGAAGAAAGGAAAGGCCCTAGTGATATATTTGAAGTGAAATTGAACCAACTATCTAACCTTCTTTGTGTATGGCCCTTGGAAATCTTTTTTATGTGGATATATATAATTTCCTTGTCATTCACAACTCAAACTAAACAGGACAAAAAAAATTTTCAAGTTTCAACCACTCATACTAAATATGAAAACCTTGACATTTTCTTTTCTTTTGCCTTTACATCAAGCCATTTTCCTAGCAAATGGTTTTTTATTTCATTGGTTTTCTCAATTTCTTTATTCCATCACACATATTCAAAACCAAAATTTCAAGTATCTGACCAAAATGATGAACAAAAAAAAAACTCAAATCAGAATAATTTCAAAAATACATCAAGCTTGGGAAATAATATGAAATACGACCCTCATCTGCGCGCAACACCATGAAAATCATCTGAGGCACTGATGCAGCTGGAAAACTTATCACTCCCACCACCCAAGATGGAGGAGGAGGCGCGTGAAACCCACTCAATTCAAGCAAGTGGACCCAACAAATTCTCAGATACCCTGCCTAATTCGAGGTCGTGCGTCGTGCTCACACCCCTGTCACTAACAAACTCTGCAAATGCTCCACGTGGCAGAGGAAGAATGGATTCGAATGCAACTAACTCAGAGGAAATGCTTTCAGCCATTGTGGTACAAACCACCCACAAAACCCTTATTCATCCCCACCCAACAAGTATAAAAATGAACCCAATCCCTGACCCGAGTATATACTGTATGCTGGCTCATCATACCATCCCATCAAGCCCAAGAAGAAATGGCACATTTTCTCTCTCTGATCCAAGTGTAGTCTGTTTCCCAGATCAGTACATAAACCCAGCAAATCCAATAGCCCAAATAACAACACAACCCATACCCTCATCTAAAGCCCTCGTTCATGAACCAACTCAGTTCACAACATAGTCTTCTTATCTTTCCCATACGCAGATCAAAGGCAAAAACTTCCATCCATCAGCAGGGATTACTCACACCTCAACCCAAGTTTTACAACCTTCGTTTTCAACCACGGATGCTCCACATAAATCTGAAGACTCTTCGACTCTAATCACTTCCCCACCTCTTCACAATCAGAACACAGAGCACATCTCTATCCCCCCAAACTTTTTGAACACCATTGATAAGTTACTTGTTTCAGTTGTAAATAGGTTGTCCCTGAAACGCAACCAATTTGAAGATCCAGAAGTGAGAAGGCATTCTAAAGTGCGTAGGCAAGTAGATGGATCACTCATTATCCTCCCTCATTCAGGATCTGTGAGTCATCGAGAGCATGAGAGAAACACCTCCCCACATGCTGACACTAGCATCGACCCAAAAAATGGCATGTGTTTGCATTTCCCTACCAACACTGAACAACATTGCTTCAGTAACCAAAGGTCTTATCGGCGATTCACAACAAGGAAAAAAGTCAGAGGCATGGTTGAATGCCCAACAATAGACTTTCAGGAACTTAAATTTGAGGTCTCAGAGGAGATATCAATGGCTGAGGAGGCGGGCCTTACCATGCCCCCAACCCCAGTCATGATTGGCTATGTTTGGAACTGCCATGCTTTAGCTCACACCTCGACAGTTCGTCATCTAAGGGAGCAAATAAGGGAACTGAACCTAGATTTTATTTTTCACTCGGAAACCAAAATAGATGAAGTCAAGGCAAGTAGAATTATAAGAAGTTTGTGATATTTTAACTATGAAATACAATCCTTAAAGGGACTGGAAGAAGGCTTATGCTTGTGCTGGAGAAAGGATGTTGATGTGCAAATTGTGTTGTCCACTCCATTTATAATCTCGGCCCAACTACCATGTGAGCGCACTGATAAAGGATGGCTTTTGAACTGTGTTTATGCCCCTGCTAACAGAATGCTGCATAGCAAATTATGGGACACTATTTTTGGAGATTAATGAAGAGTTCCAAGGCCCTTACTTGTATATTGGAGACTTTAACAATGTAACATCCCAAAGGGAAAAGAGGGGTGGGAGGCCTTTTGCAACCCTATCCAATGGTGGATTTAGTGAATTCATGAATGCTCAGGGGTTGATTGACCTAGGATACGAAGGCAATCCTTTACATGGTCAAATAAGAGAGAAGGTTTGGCTAACATCAAAGAAAGGCTTGATAGAAGATTGGTCAACGCTGACTAGAGACTGTTCTTCCCAAGGGCCACTATTAAGCATCTCCCACCAATAGAATCAGATCATAATCCCTTATTACTGAACACGTAAGGAGTCAGAAACACCTTCCCTAAGTTATTCAAATTTGAGGTTATTTGGACAAGAGACCCAACCAGTCACCTTGTAGTGCAGAATTCTTGGAGAACAGAGAAGAGAGGATCCTTAGCATTCAGATTCTACAGGAAAATGCAAGCAACCAAATATTGTTTAAAGAAATGGAATAGAGTAAAATTTGGGAACTGCATTCATAGAGCAAAGGAACTCAAAGCCCGAATAAATACCCTGCAGCAGCTTGACCCAACCCCAGATAATTTGCTGGAAGAAAGTGTAACACCCCGCATTTTCTTTTATATATGTAAATAAATATATAGTATATAATAGTTGTAAAGATGTGAATATGTGTAAGGATGTGTGTTGAATTTGGTGGATTGGAAAAAGTGGAGATTTAGAACGTTAGTGGAAGAATAGTTGGAATTTAGTTTAATAAGTAAAAATATGAAATTTTAGGTTCTAGAACTTGTATTACATAAGTTTGGTGTAGAAATGTGTGTTGGAAAGGTTTGGGATGGCTTAGGAAGGGTTTGAGATGGATTGGAAATGAAGCGTACTGGTACTGAAACGTACCGGTACTGCGTACTTGCGTACTGGAGCAAACTGGTCCAGTGAGTTCGACGTACTGGTACAGCATACCGGTACGGCCGAAACAGATCAGACTATTAAAAGTCATGATCTTGGTCTGATTTTTAGCCTTATAAATACCCAATGTCGCCTATTTCGACCCCATTTCAACCTTCCAACCTTAGAAACCCTAAGAGAGAAAGAAATGAAGAGAAGAAAGGAAGAAAGGGAGAGAGAAACACTTGATTCGAAGGGATTTACACCTTGGAGTCCCTCAAAATCCAACTTTTCAAGAACAAAGGTAGGGAATTTCTTCCTATTCTCTTTCATTGAGGCTAAGGCTAATATATATACATGTTTTGACTCTTAATAGTATGTATTTGTTATTGGTTCTTGGTTTCTTGGTTCTCTTGCCATTATTAACATGTTTTACACAAAGTAGGGTTGAATACCCATAAAATCATTTCTCTTGCTTTAAAACCCTAGTTTTTGGAGAGTGATGTTTGTTCTTCTTAAATTCTTCATTTACTATTGATTTAGAAACCATAGTACTTTGTGTTGAGTAATACAATGATATTGTTGTGATCTCTTGCAATTTTCTTGGTTGGTTATTGAAAATATCACATGCTTAAATTGGGGATTTTTGGGATAGGCTTGCAAATGGAGGAAATGAGTTTGATATTGTATCTCTTATGATTGTGGGATGACCATGGGTGACCTTTGACTAGAAATCGTAGGGTGGGTAGATGTGGTTCTTACTCCGTGTGGGTGGACCTTATTCCTACCACTCGTAGTAGGATTGGTGTCTTGCGAGGACCAAACTACTATTCGCTCACGGGTGCCGTGTATGGGGATTAGTATATTATGCCTGGGTTGGATTCGTTATTTTCGGTGCATTGGTATGGGACAATGTAGTCGGTAGACGCCCTTCCCGAAGTTTGATATCCTTGCGAGGATTTGTGTGTGTGTGGGCCTAGATTTTACTCAATGTGTCGATTCATGTGGATTGCCTTACATCATAGTGGAGATACATGTTTATAATGTAATATGAAGATAGTTGTTGGTAGTTGTTCATTCTACAAGATATGGTTTCTACAAGAGTTTTGGGAAGTATGAGATTCCGCAAGAACACGTGAGAAACGGTTTATAGTGGAATGTATTATTAATTGTGTATGAGTTCCTATATTCATTAAATTACTGTTGTTACCTAAACTTGAGATCTGCTTAAAATGTCTCTGTTTTATTTCAAAAGGTTATCTATGCTATTTACGAAATGAGACCGACTTGTTTTACATATTTCTAAACCTTGTATAAGTTTGAGAAGATTTTGCTACATAGCTTCGTGCTCACACCCTACAGTTAAACATTTTTCAGATTTTACTCTTGAGGAGGAGTTGGGAGTCGAGAAGCCTATACATTGGGAGACTCCGCTTGACGGAAATGTGGATCCTGAGGTGGACGCTTAGAGCGACACTTTCTTTTGTACTAGACTAGGATATTCTTTTGGAACAATGTAAAGTCTAGTTTACTTTTGTTATATTCCACTGCGCTACATTAGTTAATGTTTGGAATGTAAATGGCATTGCTTGGCTTATTCTTTTGGGATGATAGTGTGGATATGAAATAAGGTGAATGGAATTTTATTTTATGATGGATATGTGGACCCGGTGCGGTCAATTGTAGTAGAATTGTACAGGTTGTGTTTTGGGCAGGACTCCCCGTACAAAGGAGACTATGCCCAAATTTTGTTAAAATATAAATTGTTGACGAATGAAACTTTCTTATTTATGGAGTTATTTAGTGCTCTCATGCAGCGAATGGTGTTTTGAATGTAATGTCGTCCAAAGGAATTTTTGGGGCGTTACAAGTTTGGTATCAGAGCTTAGGCTTTAGGTCTTACATGAGAGCTGTAGGTTATGGATTCACACTAGAGAAATAGAACTAGGTCGAAAGAATTTGTTTGAGTCTAGTTCTATAGGAACCATATGCTTTAGAATAAAGTAATAATTAGAATATCTTGTACATCAATGAAACTAAATTGTGAATTGATGTGCAAGATGGACAAAGGAAGAGGACGTGGACGTGGCCGTGGACGAGGACGTGGTGACCAAGCACCCCCTCCTCCGCCACCACCTCCCGATGCCATGAATGACATATATCAATGCTTGAGGGAGCTCACCACTCTGGTGCAAAGCCAGAATGAAAACAAAAAATACCACAACCATAATGGTGGAGCGCATCCACTAGCCCAAGTACTGGGCAATGGGAACGAGAATCGGCGAATGATGGTTCTTAGAGAGTTTCTACGCCAACACCCGCCTACTTTCTAAGGGAGCTCTAACCCTTTGGATGCGGACAATTGGATCTGCCGAATAAAGAAGATTTGTGAAGGCATGGGGATTTTCGAAGATTTACGGGTTGGCCTAGCTATCTACTTGTTCGAGGGGGAGGCTGACCATTGGTGGGACTCCGTGAAATGAAGGAGGAACACCGATGCACTTACTTGGGAAGAGTTCGACCAAATCTTCCAAGATAAGTACTTTCCAGAATCAGTCAGAGACCGGATGAAGACCGACTTTCTGGCTCTACAACAAGGCAGCATGACCGTGGCCGAGTACGAGAGGAGGTTTGATGAGCTATCCCGTTATGCTACGGAGTTTATATCTACCGAGGCCAACCGGGCCAAACGCTTTGAATAGGGCTTGAGACCAGTCACCCGAGAGAAGTTAGTGGCTCTCAAGATTCGAGATTTTGGGGATATGATTGACAGAGCTGCCTTAATGGAAAGGGACATCGAAGACAGCCAGCAGCGACAGAGTTTCGCGAGGGGAGGCCTGATACGGACGGGTGCCAGTAGCAGCGGAGTGCAGAGGGCGGCCCCTTATCGTCGCCCAGATCATGCAGTGGGACAGAGACCTCAGATAGCTCAAGGAGCGGGAGGTATACCAGAGAGAGTTGGCACCGATGCACGCCGATGCTTTGCGTGTGGGGGTGTTGGGCACTACAAATATAACTGCCCATTGCTTTCCACCAAGACCACCCCAGCCACAGGGCGAGTGAACGCAAACAAGCCACTTCAGCAGCAGAGGCCGTTGGGAGCTCTAGCCCCAGGCGGCGCCACTCAGGGGAGAGTATTTGCCTTGACCCAACCGGAGGAAGAGGCCTCTAATGCAGTTGTTGAAGGTATAATCCTTCTTTATAATTCTTGGGCCAGAATCTGATTTGATCCCGATGCTACATATTCTTTCATACGCACTACATATGCTAGTAGTTTGGGCTTGGGTTTCGAGAAACTAGAACATGCATTGAATATTGACTTGCCTACGGGAGAACGGTTGGGTACCAGCCAGGTCTGCAAGAGTTGTATGCTTCGTATTGGGGATCATGAAATGATCGTATATTTGGTTGCGCTAGATATGAAAGGTTATGACGTCATATTCGGGATGGACTTGTTGTCCGCTTTCCGGGCGGTAATGGATTATTTCCGCAAGCGGATTACATTTCAGTTGTCTGGAGGAGACATTTTCAGTTTTGTGAATAACCGAGATTCTTCCCATCCATTTCCTACTACGGGTAATAGATTCTTGAAAGCGAAAGCTGGGATCCAATTGAGTTTCTTGGCTAGTTTAATGGGAGATGATCAGGATAAATCTCATGCGGACGTGGTGTTGATAGTATCGGATTTTTTGGATGTCTTCCCTGACGAGCTACCCGGGTTACCACCACACAGGAAAATTGAGTTCAAAATTGACCTCTATCCGGGAACCAAACTCATATCCATTGCTCCCTACTGTATGACACCTTTAGACTTGAAGGAGCTAAGGAAGCAGTTGGACCATTTGTTGAATATTGGGTTTATCAGTTTGAGTACCTCACCTTGGAGAGCCCCCGTCCTCTTTGTGAATAAGACGGATGAGACCCTACGGTTGTGCACGGATTATCGACGGTTAAATCGGGTGACAGTGAAGAATATGTATCTGTTGCCACGGATCGATGACCTATTTGATCAGTTGAGGGGTTCTAAGTATTACACAAAAATTGATCTTCGCACATTGTATCATCAATTGCGGATCCAAGAGGAGGATATTCCTAAAACTGCTTTCTGTACCTGGTATGGTCATTTCGAGTATACGGTGATGCCGTTTGGATTGACTAATGCCCCCACAGCCTTCATGGATTTGATGCACAGAGTCTTCTGACCTTACCTCGATCAATTTGTCATTGTGTTTATTGATGACATATTGATTTACTCACAGACTCAGGAGGAACATTCTCGTCATCTCTCCATTGTGCTACCAACATTGAGAGAAAATAAGTTATATGCAAATATGAGCAAGTGTGAGTTTTGGATGAAGGAAGTGAAGTTCCTTGGCCACGTTGTGTCCGAGCAAGGAGTAGCGGTTGATTCCGCAAAGATTGAGGCCGTGATGAAATGGGAACCACCGAAGAATGTGACCGAAGTACGAAGTTTTTTGGGCTTAGCAGGCTATTACCGGAGGTTCATGGAGGGATTCTCCAAGCTTGCTATGCCGATGACTTGCCTTACAAAGAAGGGGGAGAAATTCTTATGGACTCAAGCGTGTGAACTAGCCTTTCGCAGAGAAGTTGACGACGACTCCTATCCTCATCATTCCGAGTAGTGAGGAAGGATATGATGTTTACACCGATGTTTCTCTAAGAGGCTTGGGATGTGTGCTAATGCAAGGAGGAAAGGTGGTTGCTTATGGCTCGAGGCAACTTAAGAGTCATGAGCAGAATTATCCTACCCATAACTTAGAGCTTGCCGCGGTGGTCTTTGCTCTTAAGTTGTGGAGGTGTTATTTGTATGGGGAAAAATTCCAAGTGTTCTCGGAACACAAGAACCTCAAGTATGTGTTCACACAGAAGGACTTGAATCTCCGACAAAGAAGGTAGATTGAGTACCTAGAAGACTACGATTTCACACTCAACTACCATCTGGGGAAGGCAAATGTAGTTGTCGATGCACTTAGCCGGAAATCTCGAGGTGAACTCAATGCTTTTGCAAGTTAATGGAAGATGAGGGACGCCCTTGGAGATTTTGACCTATGGGTTGGAGAAAATGGATCTCGTCCATGCCTCTTCAACCTTATAGCCCAACCTACTCTCCAACGTAGAATTGTGGAGTTACAACGCTTGGATCCTAATTTAGAGTCTATTCGAGCTAAATTGGAGAATGGAGAAACTATGGAGGGCTGGTCTTTGAAAAACGGAGAATTGAGATATGGGGAGAAAATATGTGTTCCCGATGATTCGCCCTACAGGAGGAGATACTTGGAGAGTGTCATCGTTCCAAATTTGTTATCCACCCCGGCAGCACCAAGATGTATAGGGACATGAAGCGTCAGTACTGGTAGAGGGGAATGAAGCGAGATGTGGCCAAGTATGTGGCAAAATGTGCAGTGTGCCAGCAAGTGAAGATTGAACATCAAAGGCCAGGAGGAGTCCTACAGTTTTTGCCTATTCCAGAGTGGAAATGGGATCACATCACCATGGACTTCGTGTCGGATTTACTACGGACGTCGCGCGGGCATAATGCAGTGTGGGTCATTGTGGATAGACTCACCAAGTCCGCTCACTTCTTGGGTATGAAGACCACGGATACACTCGAGACTTTGAGCCAGCTGTATATCCGTGAGATAGTGAGGTTGCACGGCGTTCCGCTCTCGATTGTGTCGGATCGTGACTCGAGGTTTGTGGCGAGATTCTGGCAGAGTCTACAACAAGCGATGGGGACGGAGTTACACTTTAGTACGACTTTTCATCCCCAAACGGATGGCTAATCAGAGAGAGTAATACAGATTATGGAGGATATGTTACGCGCTTGCGCGTTGGAACTCAAGGGGAGTTGGAGCGACCACTTACCATTGGTGAAGTTTGCTTATAATAATAGCTATCAAGAAAGTATTGGGATGACACCGTATGAAGCATTGTATGGAAGACCATGCCGATCCCCGACGTGTTGGTTAGAAGCCGGCGAGAGTAGTTTGTTTGGACCGGAGATTGTTCGGGAAACTACGGAAAAGATTCAACTTATCCGGGAGAGGCTACACACGGCGCAAAGCAGACAGAAGAGCTATGCAGATCGACGACGAAGACCTTTGGAATTCCAAGAAGGGAGTATTCCGATTCGGCAAGAAGGAGAAATTAGCGCCAAGATATACCAGACTGTTTAAAGTGATCAAAGTTGTGGGCAAAGCGGCATATCGGTTGTGGTTACCATATCAGATGTCCGAAGTGCATGACGTATTCCACGTGTCCATGTTAAGAAAGTGCCAAACGGATACAACGTCGGTCGTGGACTTGGAGGATATAGAAGTTCAAGAGGGAGCAACCTATGAAGAACAACCGGCGAGAATTCTTGATACAAAGGATAAAGTGCTTCGCAACAAAGTAATTCGAATAGTGAAAGTTTTGTGGCAACACCATGGAGTGGAAGAAGCTACATGGGAACCGGAGCAAGAAATGCGAGAAAAGTATCCATATTTGTTCGCTACTTGAGGTAAGTTTCGAGGACGAAACTTTCTTTAAGGGGGTGGATTGTAACACCCCACATTTTCTTTTATATATGTAAATAAATATAGAGTATATAATGGTTGTAAAGATGTGAATATGTGTAGAGATGTGTGTTGAATTTGGTGGATTGAAAAAAGTGGAGATTTAGAACGTTAGTGGAAGAATAGTTGGAATTTAGTTTAATAAGTAAAAATATGAAATTTTAAGTTCTAGAACTTGTATTACATAAGTTTGGTGTAGAAATGTGTGTTGAAGAGGTTTGGGATGGCTTAGGAAGGGTTTGAGATGGATTGGAAATGAAAAATAGAGAAAATAGAAAAACTGGGCAAAATCGTACCGGTACTGAAGCGTACCGGTACTGAAGCGCACCGGTACTGCGTACCGGAGCAAACTGGTCCAGTGAGTTTGACGTACCGGTATGGCTTAAACAGATCAGACTATTAAAAGTCACGATCTTGGTCTGATTTTTAGCCTTATAAATACCCAATGTCGCCTATTTCGACCCCATTTCAGCCTTGTAACCTTAGAAACCCTCAGAAAGAAAGAAATGAAGAGAAGAAAGGAAGAAAGGGAGAGAGAAACACTTGATTCGAAGGGATTTACACCTTGGAGTCCATCAAAATCCAACTTTTCAAGAACAAAGGTAGGAGATTTCTTCCTATTCTCTTTCATTGAGGCTAGGGCTAAATATATACATGTTTTGACTCTTAATAATATGTATTTGTTATTGGTTCTTGGTTTCTTGGTTCTCTTTCCATTATTAAAATGTTTTACACAAAGAAGGGTTGAATACCCATGAAATCCTTTCTCTTGCTTTAAAACCCTAGTTTTTTGAGAGTGATGTTTGTTCTTCTTAAATTCTTCCTTTACTATTGATTTAGAAACCATAGTACTTTGTGTTGAGTAATACAATGATATTGTTGTGATCTCTTGCAATTTCTTGGTTGGTTATTGAAAATATCACATGCTTAAATTGGGAATTTTTGGGATAGGCTAGTAAATGGAGGAAATGAGTTTGGTATTGTATCTATTATGATTATGGAATGACCATGGGTGGCCTTCGACTAGAAATCGTAGGGTGGGTAGATGTGGTTCTCACTCCGTGTGGGTGGACCTTATTCCTACCACTCGTAGTGGGATTGGTGCCTTGCGAGGACCAAACTACTATTCGCTCACGGGTGCCGTGTATGGGGATTAATATACTATGCCTAGGTTGGATTCGTTATTTTCGATGCATTGGTATGGGACAATGTAGTCAGTAGACGCCTTTCCCGAAGTTTGATATCCTTGCGAGGATTTGTGTGTGTGTGGGCCTAGATTTTACTCAATATATCGATTCATGTGGATTGTCTTACATCATAGTGGAGATACATGTTTATAATGTAATATGAAGATAGTTGTTGGTAATTGTTCATTCTACCAGATATGGTTTCTACAAGAGTTTTGGGAAGTATGGGATTCCGCAAGAACATGTGAGAAACAGTTTATGGTGGAATGTATTATTAATTGTGTATGAGTTCCTTTATTCATTAAATTACTGTTGTTACCTAAACTTGAGATCTGCTTAAAATGTCTCTGTTTTACTTCAAAAGGTTATATATGCTATTTGCGAAATGAGACCGACTTGTTTTATATATTTCTAAACCTTGTATGAGTTTGAGAAGATTTTGCTACAAAGCTTCGTGCTCACCCCCTACAGTTAAACATTTTTCAGATTTTACTCTTGAGGAGGAGTTGGGAGTCGAGGAGCCTATACACTGGGAGACTCCGTTAGACGGGAGTGTGGATCCCGAGGTGGACGCTTAGAGCGACACCTTCTTTTGTACTAGACTAGGATATTCTTTTGGAACAATGTAAAGTCTAGTTTACTTTTGTTATATTCTACTGCGCTACATTAGTTAATGTTTGGAATGTAAATGTCATTGCTTGGCTTATTCTTTTGGGATGATAGTGTGGATATGATATAAGGTGAATGGAATTTTATTTTATGATGGATATGTGGATCCGGTGCGGTCAATTGTAGTAGAATTGTACATATTGTATTTTGGGTAGGGCTCCTGATTGATTGGAAATACCTAATCTCACTAACCCCTAATTACTATCCCTCAATTGATGCAATGTGTGGACGGGGGAGAAGAATTTCTTCCCCTAGGGATAGTGCCAAAAGAAAGGGCAATGAGGAAAGGGAAATGGGAATGTGTAAATATGGGATGTGTATGCACAAAAATGATCCCCAATCGCAAGGAGACTTTCGTGTGTTGTGAGTTACTTGGAAGAGTATTCCAAGGTCGTATCCACAGGGAAGGAAGTGAATCAAGATTGAAGTGATTTGGTGAAAAACGAAAATGCAAAATCTTTTGTCTTGAGAGTTGGTTTGTGTTTGGTTTGTAAAGTGTGTGCTAATGAGAAAAAAAGTGTTGGCGTTTCCAAGAGGTCACTCTACTAGGTATACAAACTCAACTCAAACACATCCTCCGATCAAGCATAAATGAACGAATGATTTCCGGGAAGCCGAGGATGAGGCCGGTGAGTATCTAAGCATAAACCGTGACTAGGCCTACGGTTTATCAAAGACTCACCTAATCATCCACCTTCAACCCGGTTAAATCGAACCATTGGTCTTTGAAAGGAGGAATAGAAATGAGTTGAAGTCATATGCCTAAGTAGAGGTTCGCCTTGGTCATGCCAACTAATAAATTAGCTAATCATATTTGAATTGGAAACAACAATGAGATGAAGGTGCATTGCAATGAATTGAAGTTCTAGAATAATTAGCTACAATAACTTACAAGCTAGGAATGGAAGAGATGATAAACTAATTCTTATCTATGGAAAATGAAGAACTAAAAGCATTAATGGTGAAATATTAAATAAGCATTCAACTAACCAAACATGAAGGTAAAACAACATCAATGTCATTCAATAAACTACTAAGATCCTTCCTCAAGATTACAAGACAAATGCATTAGAAGAAATACTAAATTTTCACTTTCTCTCTCTAGAAGTCACTATTCATCATCTCTACGTTTTTTAGCTTCTCTCCCTAAAAACCTTACACTCTCATACCCAAAAATAAAAATAAAAATATTACTAAGTGATACAAAGTGATACATATAATCCAGCCCATCTTCTCAGCAAAAACGTGCCCCAAGACCCCTGTCAATCCTTGATATGATTTCTATCATTGCAGCATAAAATATGGTGGGCTGGACAGGGTGGTGTAGGGGAGACTTTAATACCCAGCAACACCTCTTTTCTCTCATGCCATTAATGGTTTATGCACCCCAAGGTCCAAGATAAGGTGTGAACACCATGAATAGTGTTGTGGGCTAGCAGGAGTAGGGCAGGAGGGAGTATGGTGGGATCCACAAAGCAACTGGAGAGTGTATGCAGAATTTGGGGAAAATCAGTATCGACTACCGGTAGCTCGGGTGTGACTACCGATAGCCATCAGGTATCAGCCATTGTATAAACCAACGACTATCGGTATTCCTGCGGTAGCAACAGCAGCAGAGGCCATCAACTACCGGTAGTCGTGCGGTAGCAAAAACTCCAGAAGCCAGTTACTACCGGTATTCGAGCGGTAGCAACAACAACAGAGGCCATCAACTACCGATAGTCGTGCGGTAGCAGAAACTTCAGAAGCCGGCGACTACCGGTATTCGAGCGGTAGTTGTCATTCCAGTGCCTAGCGACTACCGGTATTCAAGCGGTAGTTGCTATTCCAATGGCCAGCAGAATCCAGATTCCTCATTCTTCAAGAACTCCTCATGACTAGTGTCAAAGTTTGTATTGTTTATCTACATAAAACCAAATATTATCAATATACGCTTAATCAAAACAAAACTCCTCATTTTATTCTCCAAAATCAAATAACTGTTATGATTGGCACAACAAAATATACCAAGATTTGTGCGAATCAGCTCCCCGTACAAAGGAGACTCTGCCCGAATTTTGTTAAAATATCAATGGTTGATAAATGAAACTTTCTTATTTATGGAGTTATTTAGTGCTTTCATGCAGTGAATGGTGTTTAGAATGTAATGCCGTCCTAGGGGGTTTTTGGGGCGTTATAGAAAGAATCCTTGCAGCTGAACAGCTGAAGAGAGAAGAAGACTTGTGGAGGAAAAGATCAAGAATCCAGTGGCTCAAAGAGGGTGATGCATGAACAAAGTTCTTTCATAATTCCACAGTTATTAAAGGGCGGAGAAACCCCATTGACTGCCTTAAGACACAAGAAGGCAATTGGATCACAAAAAAGGAAGACATTGGTAATACTTTTTCAGTATATTTTCAAGATCTATTGACTTCTATCAATCGTCAATTCTCAGATGACCTAGAGCAACTAATCACACCCATAGTTAGGCTCGATTATCACCCCCATCTCTGTTCAATTCCTACCACAGAGGAAATCAAAGCGCTTTGTTTGTCATGCCTTCACTCAAAAGCCCAG
Organism: Ilex asprella; assembly: GCA_023539305.1. Classification (NCBI taxonomy): domain Eukaryota; kingdom Viridiplantae; phylum Streptophyta; class Magnoliopsida; order Aquifoliales; family Aquifoliaceae; genus Ilex; species Ilex asprella. The sequence goes on along the minus strand of JAHQCQ010041808.1, from coordinate 18,315 downwards.
GACCTGATGGTATGTTTGTTGTCTTTTACAAGACCTATTGGCATGTGATTGGAAATGATCTCATTGATGTAGTAAGAAGTTTTTTTGCACGGGGGGGGGGGGGGAGGGGGGATATGCTTAGGGAGCTGAATAAAACTAACATTTGCCTTATCCCGAAGTCTCCCAACCCTAGTACTACCCATCATTTCAAGCCAATCAGTCTATGCAATGTCCCTTACAAAGTTATATCCAAAATCCTTGCAAACACTTGATCAGTTCATTACACCAACCCAAACAACCTTCGTACCTAGAAGAACCATTTCTGAAAATCTTGTCCTTGCTCAAGAAATAACACACCAATTAAAAAAGAAAAAAAGGGAAAGGGGCCCTAATGATTTTGAAAATTGACATGGCTAAAGCTTTTGACAGAATTGAATGGCCATTCTTATTCAAGATTTTGCATTTAGTTGGGTTTTCAATGCAATTCATACAGCTAATTGAGCAATGCATTTCTACCCCAGTTTTTTCAGTGATGGTTAATGGTGGTCCCATTGGGAATTTTAGAAGCCAGAGGGGTCTAAGGCAAGGAGATCCCATATCCTCTTTCCTTTTTATTATATGCACTAAAGTACTTTCAAGGTTGCTAGTCAGGGAGTCCATCACAGGGCACCTTAAAGGTATCAAAATCGTTTGAAACTGTGAACCACTCACACATTTAATGTTTGCTGACGATCTCTTAATTTTTGGTAGAGCATCCAGGAAGGAAGTTGAATCCATCTCAAAGTGTCTTTCAATTTTCAAAAATTGGTCATGGCAACTCATCAACAAGAACAAGTCCACAATTTTTTATAGCCCCAATGCAACTAGACAATCCATCAGAGCAGTCAAGACCATTCTTCAACTGAAGAAGGGCAATAATGGAGCCAAGTTTCTGGGCCTTCCATTGAAAATGGGAAGATCCAGGAAACTATCCTTCCAGCCAATCATTGAAAAACTTGACAAAAAACTCCAAGGTTGGAAAGTAAGGCTACTATCTTGCTAGAAAAGCCACCTTGATCAAGTCAACTGCTATGACACTTCCAACCTAAGCCAACAATCTTTCCTACTCCCAAAGTCTACTTGTGAGTACATGAATAAGATGATCAGAACCTTTTGGTGGGCCATACAGAAGACAAAAAGTCATTGTGCATCAAGTCATGAGACTACTTATGCAGACCAAAAGCAGTTGGAGGCTTGGGGTTCAAGAAAATGCAAGACACAAATGTAGCTCTTATGGCTAAATTGGGTTGGAAAATGATCTCACAAAAGCATAAGTTGTGGACCTCCTGATTGGAGAGAAAGTATTGCTCAAGACACTCTTTTTTGCATGTTGAGAAATAGCCAACTAACTCAACCATCTGGAAACAGATCTTACATTGCAGAACAACCATTGAGAAAGGAGCATGCTACATTGTTGAGAAGGGCCACAAAATTAATATATGGACAAACCCCTAGATCCCTAACCATCCACAATTCAAACCTTTGCTGATTCAAGACAACCATCATTTTCCAAATACTGTTGATGAACTCATCAATCCAGGAAATAACACTTGGAATGTTGAACTGCTACAAAACATGTTCTGCCCCAGGACTGGTCAAGCAATCCTTGATATTAAGCTGCCATTATATCCTGGAGAGGATCATATGACCTGGATCCATGTGTCATTAGGTGAATTTTTCACCAAATCTGCCTACTCCTTGCAAAGATCTGCACATGAAGAAAACAGTTGCTACTTAAGCACCTCAAACTGGACCAAGTTATGGAAATCCCATATTTACTCAAGGCTCAAAATGATGATTTGGAGAGCAACAACTGAAATTCTTCCTACAAAATCAACTTTGGCTGCTAGATTCCCAATACCAGACCCACTGTGCCCCCTATGCAAACAGGTTGTTGAGTCAGAAACCCACCTCTTCTTCACATGCGATATAAGTTGACAGATTTGGTTTCATAAATGGGGATTCAAAACTGACACCTTCTCTCAGTTTGAAATGAAAGATTGGATGCACAATATTCTCAACCCAACTCTTGTCTTGGGCCCAAGAAGTCCCCATTATAGCCTGTTACTCCTCTTTGCAACAAACTTAAAGTCAACAATTTGGAGCTGGAGGAATAAGATATGTTATAAAGGAGTTAAGGTTGACCATACCGCGATCCTTCAAGATGTATCCAAGGCATTTAATGAAAACTTGCAAGGCACAAATGAGGAAAGGGCTAGTTCCACAAAGAAATTAGCAAGGGCACATGCCCAATGTGGATGGTTGAAACCACAACAAGGATCAATTAAAATCAACGTGGATGCAGCTAAGGGCAAGTTTTTTCATTGTAAGTAATCAAGACATTGGAAGAAGCAATGTCTGATCTACCTAAACAAAGTGAACAATCCAAGTAAATCTCATGTACCAGTTGTAAAATCATTTTTATCGGTGTTATCTACCAGTACCTGATATGTAGATAAATGAGCCACTAATCATGTCTGCAAATTCTTGCAGGGGTTCCAGGAAACTAAGCCACTCAGTGATGGGAAGATTTATCTATATATGAGAAATTCTACGAAAAGTGGCAGTAGGAGATCTACATTTATATTTTAGTAGAGAGAGGGTTTTAATTTTGAAAGATTGTCTTTATGCTCTTGATATTAGAAGAAATTTAGTTTTCGATTTTTAAACTAATTAAATATGGATATAATGTTTATTTTAGTAACTCTATGGTTATTAAGCATAATAAACATTTTATCTGTTCTGTTTCATTGACAGATAATCTTTATATTATTAACGGTTAATTATACTGAAGGTTTTCAAAGTATGGGTTCATCTCATTTTGGCCCCCAATATTTCAATTCCATAATTTTGGTCCCTAAAGTATTTAATAAGTTTTTATATGGTCTCTTATGTAGATACCGTCCAGATTGCTGACAATTTTTTATCATAAACTTGTCACGTGATATATAAATATGAGTCAAAAAATAATTTAGATAACTCTTGACCAAATTTCTATCCAAATTTTGGTCAAATAGCCACTCATATTATATATTTTTTGTCAAGAGCTATCCAAATTATTTTTTGTTCATATTTAGGTATTACATAACAAGTTTATAATAAAAAATCGTTAGCAATTTAGACGTTGTTTGCTTGAGGGACTATGTAGAAACATATTCACTACTTCAGTAACCAAAATGATGCAATTGAAATATTGGGGACCAAAATAAGACAAATCTCATACTTTGGGTTGCCTCCAGTGCAATTAACCCTATTATTAATCATGTCTCACCCACTCTACAATTGACTGAATTGAATAATACTAGTACCTCGTCATGTAAGAGAAAAAAATCTTCTAAAATGAACTAGACGTATCTTTAGCACTTGCACTTGGGTCATATACTTATAGAGGATTCAAATACTTGTCAAAAATAGACCATTGAATTCATTGGAAGTGAAGACATTTCCAATATGTGAATCTTGCTTGGAAGGTAAAATGACCAAGATGCCTTTTACTACTAAGGGATACAAAGCAAAAGATCCGTTGGCATTTGTTCATTATGATTTGTCTGAATCTATGACTGTCCAAGTTAGAAGAGACTTTGAATATTTCTTCACTTTGATTGATGATTATTCAAGGTATAGGTATATTTATTTGATGCGCCGTAAGTTTGAATGCTTTGAGAAATTAAAAGAGTTTAAGACTAAAATATAGAAGCATTAAGGGAAGTGTATTAAGACATTACGATTTGATCATGATGGCAAGTACCTCCTAGGAGAGTTTAGGGAGTACTTATCAGAGGTATGGATTACATCATAGTTTTCTGCACCTGGCACACCACAACAAAATGATGTGGCAGAAAGGAGGAATATGACTCTTATGGATATGGTGAGATCTATGATAAATTATTCACTTTTACTTGATTCTTTTAGGGGATATGTCTTGAAAACTGCGGCATATAGTCTGAACTTGGTACCATCTAAGTTAGTACCTACTACTCATACAGAACTATGGACTGGGCATAAGCCTAGCTTGTGGCATGTTCGAATTTGGGGGAGTCTAACATGTGTGTTGAAAGGGAACGCAGATAAGCTAAAATCAAGAACAAAAGTTTACTTGTTTTTAGGGTATTTAAGATGAGCAAAAGATGGTCTTTTCTATAATCCTAAGAATTAAAAGGTCATTATTAGCACCAATGCCTGATTCTTAGGGGAAGACTACATGATAGATCACAAGCTCAAGAATAGAATTGTGCTCGAGGAGTTGAGAGAAGATAAATCAGAAAATACTTTTTCAATACCAACTATACAAGAGGAAACATCACATGAAAGAGTAGACGATATCACATTGCCTCGTCGTTGTGGGAGGAATATCAATACTCGTGTAGAACTTGCACTACATGTCACTAATGACACACAAATACAGGCAACTCCTCGTCGTAGTGAGAGGGTTGTTCTTCAAACCGACCAGTATATGTTCTTGATGAACAAAGGTGGTTGTCTCTTACGGGGTGTGAAAAGTATCGAACCTGAGACCACTTACTTGGAAGAGGACATGTTTGACTACTGGACCACCTCTAAGGATTTCAATTAACCTGTTTTTTTAATCCACGAAAATAGTAAGAAGACATAGGATGAATTATTTTTTTTCCCACAAGCAAAAACACCCATTCATTTTAAAAGCATAACTTACTAAAATGATTCCAAAAATATATCACTAATTTCGACTACAACCTTAGAATATATCTTACCTAAATAATTAAATGTGTAGCCTGCGTTTAATTCTGTAAAAAATTGTAATGAAATTTACACGGCACACAATCCATAAGAAAAAACAAATAACAATCCACAAATATTGAAACTCAATTCCAATACCTGAGAAGAATGCTATTTGGACATAATTTAAGAATTTAATAATTATTATCATTAAATTGTCAATGGTCCTACTCTACTATGAGCAAAGCTACGAGGACCAAATTAGAGACCTAATTGAGGACTTAATTCAATGCAATAATTGGGTTAGTGATAAGTTTTGAAGTTAGATGGATCTCACTCTCAATCCAATGATTGCATTCAATTAGGTTCTCAAATTAAATCCAAATAACATTTTTCCTCTACTATTAATACAATGATCATAATAAATTAAAATTTCAAATCACGCCTTTAAATTATGTCACAATAGAATTAGTGAAGAATAAACCCAACCCCCTCGAAACTAAAGAACTTAATCAAATGTGAATCGTTTCATTTCTCCTCCCAATTTTTGAATTGTTCTTGCAATAGCTTCAAATCTAAGAAAGATAAGCTCTGATATTGATAGCAGTGAGCCTCTACAGAGATGGAGATTCAGATCTGAAAGAGAGAGAGAGCAAAAATGTTGTGCGTTTGATTTGAGCGGGCGGGCGGGCGGGTGGAGCATGCGGGTAACAAAGGATTGGGTTTGGATATTTGTGGTTTTTTATTGAAAAAAGGGTGGGCACAAGTTTTCACAGAAAAGGGACTAAAGGGTCTTGATAAAAAAAGGGGGGGTACTTAATTTCAGTCACACTGTTTAGTATTTTATTATTTTTTTAACATTCCTTCTTTGAGTACCCTTATTGATCAATCACCTGAGTAATATATAACCAATCTGTTCTAAATGTGACGAAATTTAACAAAAGGGGTATTTTTAATCACATTAAGAAACTTCAGGATTTAAGTTATTTAATTGAGATAGAATTTAGTTTAAGGAGTTAATTGAAACTGGCCACATAATTTAAGGACTATTTTAAAAGTTTACTCTTGCAAGAAAACCGGTGAATATTAAGAATAGGAGTCCAATATTTAATAAAGTAAAAGTTAACCAGAGGATGGTGGAGTGTGCTCATAATACAAGAAATGAGCTACATACATTAAGATATTGGTGGTATAATTCTAGTACTTTGTTTACAATTTATTCTTTCAATGTCGGGTGAAAGAGTAATGTTATTTGGACTTAATTTATCATAACCATTAAAATTTATCAAAATCCACTCTTAATCTAATAATTGTGATAAATTAAGTCCAATTAGTATTATTTCTTGTGAATGTTCAAAATAGGATGCTTTAGCCATTTCTTTTCCAATGAGCAGACTCGACCATTCTCTCAGTGAACTTTTTCTTTGTCAAACGTTTGAGACTGAGCTATATACATTAATATAATCAACAATATATCAGAGGAAGCAGTGGATTGACCGCTGCTTTATTGTTGCAGACATGTCTTGGGTCACAGGTCTTGGGTCAATTGACCCTACTTCTAAGACTTAGGGAGGCAGTGGACTATCTTGCAAATTACTAACTAAAATGGAATAGTCATGAAGAAAAAAAAAGAAAAAAAACTATAGATCTCTTGAAGTCTATAGCTTCCAAATTAATTTCTAAGGTTTAGTCCATTGGATGTTTATGGAGCTTGTAAACTAGAAAACTCAAAGACAAGGCAAATGAGAGATTTGAGAGCAAGTTTGTGTGGATTTCTTTGATTTGGATGGAATAGAAATTGAAGATTCTTTTGATGTCGAGAGCTTCAAAACTTTTCTAGTATTCACACATTCTATCTTAGGTGATGTTATTTATTTTTTCACGGATTGTGTTGGTGACGGTGGCGCGTACCCTAGTTTTGTTTGATTTGGTATGTGTGGATTTGTAAGGTTTTTGTTTGATTATGTATTGCTACTACTGTTTTGGTTCAATTTGCTGAGAATTACATCAACTTTGGAAATGGTTTTTAGTTTACGAAAGTAAATTGAAGAGAGTTACGATGAGAAGATGATAATAGAGGGACTGTGATGTTGGGTGGACTGATCAAGTGGTCAAATTCCAATAAATTTAAATGTGATCTTTCCAAGCTTAGAAAGCTTAAAGATGTCCAATAATCTGTTTGATGGCTATATTCCTTCTTTTGGTGATATTAGATCTTTATTAGTCTTAGACTTATCAAACAATCACTTGTCCGGAGGAATATCAAGAGATCTTGCAATGGGTCTCTCCTCCTTAAAGGTCCTCAAACTATCAAATAATTCCTCGCATGGTTGAATATTTGCCAATATTTTCAACCTGACCAGTTTGGTATTTTTGTACTTGAACAGCAACTACTTTCTTGGAAACATACCAGATTGCTTATCTAATGCCTCATTTTTGGAGGGTGTGGATATTAGAAACAACCATTTGTCTGGCATACTTCCACAATGGATAGGGAATAAGTCATATTTGGAGGAAATAAATTTGGCCAAAAGTCAGCTTGAAGGTCCCATTCCAATTAAGGAGTGTAAACTTGACAGTCTTCGATTTCTAGATCTTTCTGAAAATAACTTGTCAGACTCTGTGCCAGCTTGTTTTAACCCTTCAACCATTGCTCATGTCCATTTGAATAAAAACAGATTGAGTGTTCCATTGACTCGTGCATTCTATGGCAACTCATTTTTTGGTGACATTGGATCTTGGATATAACAACCTAACTAGTAAAATTCCTGATTGGATAGGTGTTGGACCAAAATAGTTTTTTGGTCGACTTTGAGCCAAAATTAAAGTATGACCCAATTGTTATTTCGAATAAAATTTCGTGGGTTCATATTCTACTCCGTGAAGAATATAATGTAGTATATTCACTTGCTTAAATCGAGTAAGAAATGAATAAGAAAATAGGCTCCAAAGTGACCCTCTTGAAAATGTGAAAATAAAGGAAGTGCAATGTGGGATGTGACACCAATCCCACATTGGTTAAGGAAGAAGCACAACATTGATATATATAGTCCAAGTTTGCTCTATGGGTTGGGCCCCAAGGGGTACCACAGTTTTGTGAGTGGAGCGAGCGCCTACATATCGTTGGTTCGACCACACGCGCGCGTGCCGCCCGCCTCGCCCTGACCCGGCCCGGTGTGGGTGTGGGCTTGCCCTATCTTTTTGGAGAAAATTCATTTAATTAATGGGCACGATTTTTGCTTCCTTCCAAACAAACCGAAAGGTTGTGTCTGTTCATACAAGAACAGTTAATTCAAAGGTGTGTACTTACTATGGTGACATACCCTTCACCATTCTAAATAAAGAAATTCGGTTAGGCATTAAGGCAGACATTTTGTGCATTACATTCGGCATTAAGTCAGTCAGCATTTGGAGAGTACACAACATATTTTGGTTCGTTGTACGAATAGATTGGAGTGCTACTTCTATTCGTGGAAAATCATTGTATCCTGGGAGGCAGGCGCTCAATATTCCATAAGCAGCAAGTGTGGGGGCGAAATCTGTCTTAAGGACATAGTGTCAAACACTAGCCTTGATCTAATTGAAGTTCAATCACAGTTCCTGGTCTGCAAACGGGTCAGTGTTTATTTTATTTAGACAGTATAATTACGTGTAACTGTGTGTTGTAACTCTTTCGTGAAAGCTTGTCACTGTTACTCTTTACTGTATCTCTTTGTTGTAACTCTTTCGTATCAAAGCAGTTTCTGTGTAACTATTTTGCATTTCATTGTTACTGTTCTGTTTTACTTTAAGTTACATAATATCATAAATATCTACAAGTGATTTTACTATTTTGGAACACATTTTTCCAACAATCTTAAGACAGAATCATACTCCATTAGTTCAATTACTTGTTGTGTTTCTGATACATGTTTTAGTATTCTAAAATACCACAAATTTTTAAAAACTCATTTTTTTAATCTGTGATAGTTAGAAAAGGCTTGGAAAATTTTGTAAAAGAGTGCATATTCTGTTTATGTTTAATTCTAACAGTTACACCAAACAGTGACGTTGTTTCTGTGTCTGACTTAAACAATGACACCAAAGAGTGACTTTGTTACACAAAACAGTGATTTTGTTTCTGTGTATATTTTAAACAGTTACACCAAACAATGACACCATACAGATACGTTAATACAGTAATTTCAAAACAGTGACACCGAATCTGTTTTATAACTTGCTTTGAAAAGTGTTACTGTTTTCCTATTTTGAATAGTTTGTCATCTTTGTTGATCAGAAATGGATGCAAATGATAATAATGTTTCTGTTACTACAAATCATGTTGTGTCTGTGGTGCCTATCTCTGTACCTACTCATGTGTCTCATGGAGAGAAACACGAAAAATTCAACGGGAACGACTTCAAGAGATGGCAACAGAAAATGTTATTTTATTTCACTACGTTGAACGTTGCAAGGTTTCTTCGTGAGGAAGACAATAGAGTCTCCGAGAAAAGAGTGGGATTTATGTAGGCAAGGGGTATATGAGCGATGGACTTTTTAAGATGAATGGAATGACCATTGTGTCTAATTTTAATAATAAGAACACATCTTCTACTTATATGCTTGAGTCTTCAAATGTATGGCATGATAGATTAGGACATGTTAATTTTGATACTTTGCGTAAATTAATGAGTTTAGAATTGTTGCCTAAATTTAATATTGATGCAAATCATAAATGTGAAATATGTGTTGAATCAAAATTAACTAGATCATCATTTCAAAACATTGAAAGAAGTACTGAACCTCTAGAGTTAATTCATAGTGATACATGTGATTTGAAATATGTTCAAACTAGAGATGGTAAGAAATACTTTGTTACATTTATTGATGATTGCACAAGATATTGCTATGTATATTTGCTAAGGAGTAAAGATGAAGCATTGGAAAAATTTATGCATTATAAGACTGAGGTTGAGAATCAACTTGGGAAAAAGATTAAGGAAATAAGAAGTGATCGAGGTGGTGAATATGATGCACCTTTTGATCGGTTCTGTCAAGAACATGGTATTATTCACCAAACTTTTGCGCCTTATACACCTCAGCAAAATGGAGTTGCTGAACGTAAAAATAGAACATTGAAAGAAATGATGAATGTCATGTTGATTAGTTCGGGATTACCTCAGAACTTGTGGGGGGAAGCTTTGCTTTCAACAAATTATATTTTAAATAGACTACCCCACAAGAAGTTAGACAAAGCCCCTTATGAATTATGGAAAGGTCGGAGTCCTTCCTACAAATATTTAAAAGTGTGGGGGTGTTTGGCTAAAGTGATGATTCCTATTCCCAAAAGGATTAAAATAGGACCTAAAACTATTGATTGTATATTTATTGGTTATGCAATAAATAGTAGTGCATATCGTTTTTTAGTACATAAATCTGATATTTCTGATATACATGTCAATATAATTATTTAGTCAAGTAATGCATCATTTTTTGAAAATGTATTTCCTTGTAAAAATGCATATGATGGGAGTTCTCTTAAAAGAACTCATGATACTGCGACTACTGATATAGATCATGAGTCTATAAATAATGAAAGTGAAGAGGCACTTAGACGCAGTAAGAGGGTAAGGACTTCCATGTCCTATGGTCCAGATTTTCTAACATATTTGTTAGAAAATGAACCTCAAAGCTTCAATGAAGCAATGTCCACTCCTGAAGCACCTATGTGGAAAGAAGCTGTAAACAGTGAAATTGAATCCATCATGCAAAATCACACCTGGAATTGGTTGACCTTTCACCATGAAGTAAACCATTGGGGTGTAAATGGATTTTCAAAAGGAAAATGAAAACTGATGGATCAATTGATAAGTACAAGGCTAGACTTGTAGCTAAAGGCTATAAACAAAAGGAATGTCTTGATTACTTTGATACATATTCTCCTGTTACGAGAATAACATCTATTCGTATGCTCATAGCTATTGCAGCATTGCATAATCTTGAGATACACCAAATGGATGTGAAAACAGCTTTCCTAAATGGTGACTTAAATGAGAAAATTTATATGGAGCAACCCGAAGGGTTTGTTTCTCCGGGACAAGAGAAGAAGGTGTGTAGACTTGTTAAATCACTTTATGGTTTAAAGCAAGCACCAAAACAATGGCATGAAAAATTTGACAAGGTAATGATGTCAAATAGTTTCACAATTAATGAATGTGATAAATGTGTCTATGTTAAAGACACAAATAAAGGATATGTCATTGTTTGTCTATATGTGGATGATATGCTTATTTTAGATAGTAATAATAATATTATTACAGCTACCAAGAAAATGTTGTCCAGTAAATTTGATATGAAAGATTTAGGTGTTGCAGATGTTATACTAGGAATTAAAATTTCTAGAATATCTGGTGGACTTGTATTATCTCAATCACATTATATTGAGAAAATACTTGAGAAGTTCGATAAAGATGAAATCAGCGTTGCTAGAACACCAGTTGATATAAATCTTCATTTGTCTAAAAATGCTGGTCAAAGCATATCACAATTGGAATACTCTCATATCATTGGCAGTCTAATTTATGTCATGAACAGCACTAGACCGGATATAGCATACTCAGTTAGTAAATTGAGTAGATATACGAGTAACCCGGGAGTAGACCAATGGAAGGCAATCATCAGGGTTCTTAGATACCTAAGATATACCCTGAATTATGGATTACACTATACAAGATATCCAGTTGTACTTGAAGGGTATAGTGATGCAAACTGGATATCTGATATGAAGGATACAAAATCCACAAGTGGTTATGTTTTTACACTTGGTGGTGCAGCTGTATCTTGAAAAATCCTCAAAGCAAACGTGTATTGCTAGATCCACAATGAAATCTGAATTTACTGCTTTAGATAAAGCAGGAGAGGAAGCTGAGTGGTTTTGCCAATTTCTAGAGGATATTCCAATGTGGCTTAAACCTGTGCCAGCAATTTGTATACATTGTGATAGCCAATCTGCAATTGGTAGGGCACAGAGTGACATGTATAATGATAAGTCTAGACATATATATCATAAACACAATACCGTTAGGCAACTGCTCTCAAATGGGATTATTACTATTGATTATATAAAGTCAAAGGATAATCTAGCGGATCCACTTACTAAAGGTTTAACGAGAGAGCAAGTAAATTGCACATCGAGGGGAATGGGATTAAAGCCTATGACACAAGAGTCACCTTAATGGCAACCCAACCTAGTTGACTGGAAATCCCAAGATCTAGGTTCAAAGGGACAACCGAATTATGCGTGATTCTAAAGAAGCACTAAGGAGATAATTTCTCCTACATATTCCTATGATAAACTAGTGCTGCCTGCAAAGTTTATTAGGGTAAGTTATGCTTTTAATTATTCTTATACCTTGGAAAATTCAAGTGGGATATTACAGGATATTCCTAATAGGAGTCACCTATATGAGTGTGAAGGGGCCGCTTATGTGAGAATTTATAAAGGCTGAATTCTCTAAAGCACTCATGAACACCAGGAGTTGTTCAGGGCCAAAATGAACACAATCATGAGAACCAATTGTGTTAGAAAAAAGATTGTGTGAAGTCTATTCGATCTGATTTATCAAACAACTGAATAGTTCAAGACATCACGTTCACTATTTAGCCGATAAGTCCGATGGGCTTTCACTAGGGAAGGTTCAAGGCTAAAAGCTACCTATCTCGATGCACGATCTTTCCAAAGATGTACTCTCTATAGTTGTCAGCATTATCATTTGCATACTAGCAGCCAATTTACCATTCATGTGGGGGATTGTTGGACCAAAATAGTTTTTTGGTCGACTTTGATCCAAAATTAAAGTATGACCCAATTGTTATTTCGAATAAAATTTCGTGGGTTCATATTCTACTCCGTGAGGAGTATAATGTAGTATATTCACTTGCTCAAATCGAGTAAGAAATGAATGAAAAAATAGGCTCCAAAGTGACCCTCTTAAAAAATGTGAAAATAAAGGAAGTGCAATGTGGGATGTGACACCAATCCTACATTGGTTAAGGAAGAAGCTCAACATGGGCATATATAGTCCAAGTTTGCTCTATGGGTTGGGCCCCAATGGGTACCACAATTTTGTGAGCGGAGCGAGCGCCTACATGTCGTTGGTTCGACCACACGCGCCCGCCCGCCCGCCTCGCCACGACCACGACCCGACCCAGTCGGGCCGGGCCGGGTGTGGGCTTGCCATATTTTTTTGGAGAAAATTCATTTAATTAATGGGCACGGATTTTGCTTCCTTCCAAACAAACCGAAAGGTTGTGTCTGTTCATACAAGAACAATTAATTCAAAGGTGTCTACTGGCTATTAAAGGTTGTGTCCTTAGTATTTCTAGGTTGTGTCTTTTAGTATGGTGACTGTCCGGAAAGTCACCAAAGAGTCTATAAATACCCAGGTTCATTTACCATTCTAAATAAAGAAATTCGGTCAGGCATTAAGGCAGACATTTTGTGCATTACATTCGGCATTAAGTCAGTCAGCATTTGGAGAGTACACAACACATTTTGGTTTGTTGTACGAATAGATTAGAGTGCTACTTCTATTCGTGGAAGATCATTGTATCCTGGGAGGCAGGCGCTCAACATTCTATAAGCATCAAGTGTGGGGGCGAAATCTGTCTTAAGGACATACTGTCAAACACTAGTCTTGATCTAATTGAAGTTCAATCACAGTTCCTGGTCTGCAAACGGGTCAGTGTTTATTTTATTTAGACAGTATAATTACGTGTAACTGTGTGTTGTAACTCTTTCGTAAAAGCTTGTCACTGTTACTCTTTATTGTATCTCTTTGTTGTAACTCTTTCGTATCAAAGCAGTTTATGTGTAACTGTTTTGCATTTCATTGTTACTGTTCTATTTTACTTTAAGTTACATAATATCAGAAATATCTACAAGTAATTTTACTATTTTAGAACACATTTTTCCAACAATAGGCAGCCTCTCAGGATTGAGTGTTCTTATCTTGAAAGGTAACATGTTTGAGGGCACCATTCCCACTCAATTATGCCACCTAAAATGAATAAGCCGGGTCGATATCTCTTAAATTAGTCTTTCAGGTTCTATTCCTCGTTGCCTAACTAACTTGACTTTTGAGTCAACTATGCCAAATCTGTTACAGGTTCGGAATATGAGTTATTCCTCCCAGGAATAAGTCAATTCCCATTGTATTCATCTTATTTTGAATCAATAAGATTACCGAATGTCAAAGAAAAGGTCAAGTTCCCGACAAAGGGCAGGTCCTATTCCTATGAGGGCAACGTCCTCATTTTTATGTCAGGAATTGATTTCTTCTGTAACCAATTAACAGGTAAAATACCATCCTAAATGGGAAAGTTAAGTGAGCTCCATTCATTGAATGTGTTTCATAATAATCTCACTGGATCAATACCAACAACATTCTCCAACTTAAGGCATATTGAGAGCTTAGACCTTTCCTATAACAACCTAAATGGGAGTATCCCCTCTGAATTGACTGAGTTGAACTCTTTGGCGGTCTTCAGTGTAGCACACAACAACTTAAACAGGTAAAACTCCAGATTTCAAAGCTCAATTTGCTACCTTCAATGAGAGTAGCTACGGGGGGAAATCCTCATCTTTGTGGACCTCCATCACATAGAAGTTGTACTAACGCTGGAGCACCATCATCAAAGCAAAAGGATTCAGAGGATGAACAAAATAATGTTGGGTAAATTGACATGGATGTTTTTCGTGTAAGCTTTTGTGTGTCGTATATCGTAGTGTTGTCAGGAATTCTAGCAGTTCCTTATGTGAACCCTTATTGGCGAAGGGTGTAATTTCATTTAAATGTGTATAGTTTATAGCTACTACATTGTCATTGACAGTTTCCATAAGTTCAGCTGCAGGATTATGTAATTCTTTATCTAGATATATGTGTCAATGTAACATTGTTTTTGATATGATATTCAAGTAATAAATCTACTTGTTAGTTGCACAAGCCATGTTGACATCATTTTTTCTCGTGAAAATTCGCTCTTCTCTAATGACAATATTCAAAAAAAAAAAAAACACCCATCTAGAGGGCACTATTAAATTTTTTAGCATTATGCTCTCAGTTTGTGTGGCTGTATCCTCGGGTTATGTATCACTGACTAGAACTTTTCTTTTATACCATTCTGCCATCGTAGTTGTGAGAGCAGAAGATGGAGCTGGCAAAGAGTTCACCATGTGCTTATAATTAGCCAGTTGATTATTTAAACAAATATTTAGATGCACAAATGGACTTTACTGACCTAATGCTATGTTACTGGAAATGAAAGCTTTTCCAATAGTCCCGTTTCCAATATCATCTTGCAAAATGCATTTTCTATAGTCCTGGTTTTCTTTGCTAGTCAATACCATAGCTTGCCAATGTAACTCAATTCAGTTGTGTAGTTTGGTGATCCTCATTGACACCTTAGGAAGTTATTTTTCTTTGTTATTTTCCCATAATGTTGGTGATGATTTGGATATTATAGGATTGAGATGCTGCTGAAACTAATGTGATTCCAGTCCCACCAAGCATCCAATGGATTCAGTTTGTTGGGAGGTGAAAAGAATTTAGCTCGGTCGTGCTATGCAAGCATTGGAGCCACAGTTGTATTATCAAGTAAGATGTAATAATAATGATGCAGTATGATCTAAACCATATATGGGCTCAATTGACCCCAGTATGTGAATCAACTCCGTTGTGCTATAGAAACAGTAGATTGACTGTTACATTATTGAGTCGACTAGAATTGTAATTAGTAGTAAAGCAGATTGATCTAAATTATACGTGGGGTAAATTGACTCCAGATCGATACATGAAATTAGCTATGTTATACTACGAAAGTAGTAGTTTGACTGTTGCATTATATAGTTGAATGGAATAGTAATTAGTAATGACACAGATTGATCTAAACTATCAGTGGGGGTTTAACCCCATATACATTAATTTAACTCCGTCGTATTCTGAAAATAGTGGACTAACTGTTGCATTAAGTCAAATTGAATAGCAATTATTTTTAATGTAGATTGATCTAAACCATGAGCAGGATCAATTGACCCACATACAAGAATTTAGCTTCACTCTGCCATGGAAACAGTGGATTGATTGTTGCATTGTTGAATCAAATGGAATAGTAATGATGCAGCCGGTTGTGGCAATGACTCCACATACAAGAATTTAGATCTGCTGTGCTAGAAAGGCAATGGATTGACTTGTGCATTTACCTAGTCAGGTGGGATAGTCTTGACGTTGATTGCTTCTAAATTCTGGTACTTGAGGAGGTTTGGCCCGTAAACTATCCGAACAAAACCATTCACTTCACAAACTAGCAAATACATGAAAATGGGAACATTTGGCCTGTTCGGAGCTAGGGGGGTCAGTGGGTTGGGTTCGTCCAAGAGACCCGTTATTCGGCTCAAAAAATATGGCCGAAACTTGATAGTTGGCCTGTCTAAACCCGAGCTCAATATCTTTCAAGAGAGGGCTTGGGTCTGCCCCAAGTCCATTATCCAGTTCAAAACTCGGCCCATTAACCCACCCGTGTAAAAAACCTGGCATAAGAAGTCGACTACCCAGCCTAGTCCACCCACTTTGTTTGGAAAAAAAACTGATCATTGAAAGTTAGGTGACATATTGCACTAAAAAAGAAGAAGTTATTCACTTAAATACTAAGTTGAGTAATCTAGGGTATTATTCATTATTCATTATTTATTTTTTGTCCATTTAACTCTACTTTTAATTCAAAAAAGTAATTGGAAACTTGAAAAACAGAAGACGGTACAAAAATTTAGACTTATTTGAGATAAAATATATTAATGAAACTTATTTGGCCCTAGGTATTTTTTTTGTGGAAAAGAATAAAAGGCCATTCAACAAAATCTTGTACTTTCAAAGTGGATTTTGAATTTCAAAATCAACATCCATTGTTCCATTGTAACTAAAAATTCGGGATTTACCTCCCATTGAAGAAGAACAAATCCCAAATCGCTCCAAAACCAATGAAATCGTGGGTTTTGGAGAAGAAAACTAAAGTAAAATTCCCGGTGATTTGGATTGACTATAGGCCCTATCACCAATAAACGCCAATGCTTTGGGTTCTATTATTATAGCCGTCACCAAATTATTATTATCTTCATCGTCTATTGGGTTTCATCTTCGACAATTGACGATAAGTTTTTTTTTTTTAAAATTTCTGCTTGATAAAATCTAAAATCATAACTTAAAAGCCTTAATTTGTAATAGTATCACAAAATCACACTACAAGAAAAATCGTTTTTTACGACGATTTTTTTTTGTCGCATGTTCGTCGCAATAGCCTCGTCGCAGAAAGTATTTTGCGACGTAAATTTGTTTTTATCGCAAAAAAAAAATTTTGCGACAAAAAAAAAACGTCGCTAATAATGTTTAACAAAAAAAAATAATGTAATTATTTTTTTGCGATGAAAAAAAAAAGGTCGCTAATAAATTTTTACAAAAATAAAAATGTAAAAAATAATAATGTAATTATTTT
>JAHQCQ010032756.1:0-11684 GCA_023539305.1 Ilex asprella | reverse complement strand
GGCTTTGTTGCACAAACCTATCTCTAAAGGCTTATTCCACAATATAATTCTCAAATGAATAAGCCCACACCTAAAATCTATCGTACAACCAATTGGTCTTCTTATAACAGTGCATTAATAAATCGAGGAAATCTCTCAATTTGGTTTGATCCCAAGACTCAATGGTACGCTCAACCCAAAGGTAAACATGGTCGAAATCAAACTTATTCAGATACAGCCATCCAATGCTGTTTAATGATCAAATCCTTATTTCGTCTTTCTTTACGCATGGTCACTGGCTTTGTGCAAAGTCTCATTCATCTTTGTAGATTAGATTGGACAGCACCAGACTATTCCACCATCTGCAGAAGACAAAAGCATATTGATATTGCAATTAACTATCAAAAAAGCAGTAATGGTCTCCAGCTACTCGTCGATTCTACTGGCTTAAAGTTTCTAGGCGAAGGTGAATGGAAGCGTAAGAAACACCAACCTGAATATCGTCGCCAATGGCGTAAACTTCATATTGGTATAGATGCTGAAACCCTTCAAATACGCGCTATTCAACTCACTACAAATAATGTGAGTGATTCACAAGTGCTTGGTGATTTACTCGATCAGATTCCACAAGATGAGCAGATTGACTCTGTCTATACTGATGGGGCTTATGACACCAAGCAATGCCGTCAAGTAATTGCAGACCGACAAGCACATGCGGTGATTCCGCCAAGAAAAAATGCGAAACCTTGGAAAGATACAAAGACCAGCTCGCTAGAGCGAAATGAATTACTTCGAACAGTTAAACGTTTAGGAAGAACAATATGGAAAAATTGGTCAGGCTATCATCGCAGAAGTCTGATAGAAACCAAGATGCATTGCATCAAATTATTAGGCGATAAACTCCGTGCGAGAAACTTTCAAAGCCAAGTCAATGAGATTCATGCACGTGTGGCCGTATTAAATAAATTTACAGATTTAGGCCGACCTCACACCCAAGTTGCCACTTAAATTTAGATAACTTGGAAGAAGTTTAGCTTTTGAATGTTTGTGCAACAAAGCCAACATAAAGTGAAATTAGAGATATTAATCTCACCCTGATCATTATTGCTAGAAACAGCCAGACTTACTCTCAAACGTGACATCTTATTTTCTTGATTACCCTTATATTTTTCTAAATTTTGTGGTGTAAGCGGGGGGGGAGTAGCAAAAATAGATGTTGAAGATACCAGTAGAGTTAATACAAAGATTTTTTTCATTTTTATGGAATCTTAATAGAATTAATATTATACAAATTATGAGAAATCTAGTCCTTAAAAGGACTAGAAATTGTAATTAAACCCAGTTTTCTAACTTTAATCCATCTATACGCTCAAATTCCTTGATGTTATTTGTGACTAATACAACATCTAAAGCTAGGGCATGCGCTGCAATTAGCATATCCAAACTACCAATTATTTTACCTGTAGATTGTAGATCTTGACGTAGTTTTGCGTAATGCCAGATTGCTTTCTCATCGTAAGGTAAAATATCTAAGGGTGATAAAAACTTGTTCAATGCCTGTTTGTTACGCTCAGAGCCAGATTTTTCAACGCCAAAAGCTAATTCGGATGCTGTTATGCTTGAAATCGCAAGCTGACCAAGCTGGTATTGTTTAAAGCGTTCAAAAACATGCTCTGGCTTATGATTGATCACATAGATACAAATATTTGTGTCTAAGAGGTAAATCATTTGAAATCCTCACGTACCTGTTCGCCCTGATCTGCCCGTTCTAACTTGAATCCAACTTCAAACTCGTTTAGAGCTTCTAGCATTACATCCCAAGGATTGTCGATAGGCATCAATAACACACCACGTCCAAAACTTTTAATCGCTACTTCAGTACCATTAAAACGAAATGCTTTAGGTAACCTAACGGCTTGACTTCGACCTGTTTGAAAGACTTTAGCAACTTCCATTTTTTATCTCCTAATAGGATAGGTATCATTGATACATATCTTATCATTAAATAATTTGTAGCGTGTGATTTGTTGTAATTGATGAATGACTTTAATCCATATTCTAGATGCCCATCCAGGCCTCATCTAAAAGTACAGAGCATAAAAAACCCCGGCATCCTGCCAGGGTTTTTTATTGGAACATTAGGTCTCTGTGCTCTTGCGTGTCTTATATAGCGCCATCCTGGTGCTTATTTTTAATTATATGGAACTTCCTGTTCCTGACCACTTAATCATATGAAAATTCTATTATTGCGTATAGACGCAAAGGGCCGGAATTGTTGTGAGTATATGCGTACAAGATAGGCTAAAAACTGTCCCAGGTTTATCCGCAGGAAATGGGGATAATTTTAGATCCTGGGACGTTGAGAATATTAGAAAAATCGCAAAATCGACTACTTTTTAAACAAAATTATTGGCAAGAACTATCAAAACCGCTCATAAAAAAGCCGACTTGTTTCAAAATCGGCTTTTTGTACATTTTTTGGTTAGCGTGGAATTTTTAAGTGCTTGATATTTAACTTAATATACAAGTGTACTTCGTATAACCACCATTATGTTAAATGGACATAAATCAATTCTAAAATTATCTATGATCATTCTTACTTTTACTTCAGTACTGCGGTTAGGGTGGATAGAAAAGGGCCTAACTGCTATCATTGCCCCCGAAACCCTCCAAAATAGATATCTTTCTTAATATGACACTTACGCCACCATAAGTTTATTTATCTCTTAAAACAGTAAATAACTCATCACTGTCTAGTGATGTGGTGTAGTAGCTTGTGTGTCATATATCACATCACTAGCCTTTCCTAAAATTTAAAAAAATAGGCTATTTTCATGTTATCCACTATTCGAGAACAATGGTTCTCCAATATTCGCGGGGATGTTCTTGCGGGTATTGTTGTTGCTTTGGCTCTAATTCCTGAAGCAATTGCCTTTTCAATTATTGCAGGTGTCGACCCTAAGGTAGGGTTATATGCTTCATTCTGTATTGCCGTGGTGATTTCTTTCGTAGGCGGTCGTCCAGGGATGATTTCTGCTGCAACTGGTGCTATGGCTTTATTAATGGTCACACTGGTTAAAGAGCATGGTCTGCAATACTTATTAGCAGCCACAATTTTGACAGGATTTATTCAAATCCTAGCAGGCTATCTAAAATTAGGTGCATTGATGCGCTTTGTGTCAAAGTCGGTTGTGATTGGCTTTGTGAATGCCTTGGCTATTCTAATTTTTATGGCCCAATTGCCTGAACTCACCAATGTGACATGGCATGTCTATGCGATGACAATTGGTGGTTTAGCCATTATTTATCTATTCCCCTATATCCCAGTAATAGGCAAGCTTTTACCCTCTCCCCTCATCTGTATTGTACTCCTCACGCTCTTTGCCTTGTTCATTGGTTTAGATGTAAGAACCGTAGGTGATATGGGGCAATTACCAGATACTCTTCCAATTTTCTTGCTTCCTGATATTCCTTTAAATCTTGAAACTTTAGCTATTATTTTGCCTTATTCACTGGGATTAGCAGCCGTCGGTTTGCTTGAATCTATGATGACAGCAACGATTGTCGACGATTTAACAGATACCACCAGTGATAAAAACCGTGAGTGTAAAGGACAAGGCGTTGCCAATGTCGCTTCAGGCTTCTTAGGCGGAATGGCAGGCTGTGCCATGATCGGTCAATCAATTATTAATGTGAAATCTGGTGGTCGTACCCGTTTATCTACCTTTAGTGCGGGGGTCTTCCTGTTAATTATGGTGGTGTTTATCAGTGACTGGCTCAAAGTCATTCCAATGGCTGCACTGGTTGCCGTAATGATCATGGTTTCAATCGGAACATTTAACTGGGATTCACTGCGCAATATTCGCCAATATCCCTTCTCTAGCAATATCGTAATGATAGCGACAGTGGTTGTGGTTGTTGCCACACATAACCTGGCTTATGGCGTATTAGTCGGTGTTCTTCTTTCTGCATTATTTTTTGCTAACAAAATTGAACGCTACATGGCAATTCAGTCCGAATTTAATGAACCTGAAAGTACCCGTACTTATACGGTGACGGGTCAAGTGTTCTTCAGCTCGGCAGATAAATTTACGTCTGCATTTGATTTCAAAGAAGCACTTTCAAAAGTTGTGATTGATGTTAGTCAGGCTCACTTTTGGGATGTGTCTGCGGTCGCTGCCGTAGATAAAGTGGTCATTAAGTTTAGACGTGAAGGAACAGAAGTCGAACTGATTGGAATGAATGAAGCCAGTAAAACGTTAGTCGATAAGTTTGGTATCCATGATAAGCCAGATGCTTTAGATCGCTTAAATAGCCACTAAGAGGGATGAATTATGTCAAAAATTATTGCATGTATTGATGGATCATTAGCAACAAATACCGTTTGTGATTATGCAGCTTGGTTTAGCGATAAATTGAATTCACCTCTTCAGTTATTGCATGTCATTGATAAGCCAAAAGCGAAAGCACCACAAGATTTAAGTGGTGCAATTGGTCTAGGAAGTCGAGAAACCTTGCTAAACGAGTTGGTTGAACTGGAAGAACGTAAGGGGAAAATTGAGCTAGAGCATGGCCAAATTCTTCTTCGGGAAGCAAAAAACTATCTATTGGAGAAGTTCTCTATTGATGCTCAAAGCTTTCAACGCCATGGCAGTCTTTTAGAAACAATCATGGGAATGGAAGAGGATATTCGAGTTCTTGTTATGGGTAAGCATGGAACTGAAACCGAGCACAATTCCAGTAAAGTTGGAACCCATATTGAAAATGTTGTTCGTGCTCTTCATAAACCCGTGTTAATCACATCCTCACCGTTTAGTCCACCTCAGTCATTTTTAATTGCTTTTGATGGAAGTCCTACTGCACGTATTTGTGTAGACAAAATTGCAAATAGCCCTTTATTAAAAACCCTGACAGCTCATGTGGTATATGTTGGTAAGCCAAATAGTGATATGACATCACAAGTCACTTGGGCAAAAGAGCTACTTGCAAATAATGGTTTTGATGTCATTGATAGTGTGCTTGAAGGTGATGTTGAGAAATCTATATTGGATTATCAAGAAAAAAACGTTATTGATATGATTGTGATTGGTGCATATGGTCATTCAAAGATACGCCAGTTTTTTATTGGTAGTACGACGACCAAATTGTTATCAAGTTCTACAAAACCAGTATTATTACTAAGATAATTTTTACAAGATAAAGGGATAGTTAAAAACTATCCCTTTTTTAGAATTTCTAAAATTAACATAATACACCTTATACGAAATGCTTTTAATTTGTCTTTTTAAATCAGAGCCTTAGTATCCATAAAAAAGCCCAATCAGACCTGATTGGGCTTTTTTAATGATTTGTCACGTTCCACGCCTACTATTTAATCAATGTTCTACATTTTTAATTAGCTCAGTTGAATAATCAGGATGCCTGGTCTTTTCCTTTTTGGCGTTCATCCAGCTCTTTCTTCAGCACCTTTTTATCCTGGTACGATGCAATCAGCATGATCGGGATCAGCAGCGGGGCCACAATAATTCCGAGGGCAATGTCTTTCAGTTTCGGCATGATCTTTCTCCCTTAGTCATTATCAAAAACAGCATTCAGTACACGGCCAAATAAGCCACGTTTTTTAGGTTGTGGCACTGCCACATTTTGCAACGTGGCATGCTGTAGCGTTTGGGTGTGGTATGCTGTAGTTTCTTGTTGTGGCACTGCCACATTTTCTACAATATTTAATTCATTATTCTTTTTATTATCATTGTCTTGTTGTCTTGTCGCATGCTGTGGCATATCGGGGTCGCATGCCGTAGCATCTTGTTGTGGCGCTGCCGTGGCGGGTGCAACAGTTTTTAACTCAATAAGCGTCTGCATACGGTCGATTTGCTGCATTAAACGCTCTTCACGTTCTTGGTATTTTTTAACTTCATTTTCTAAATGAATAATGAGTTTTTTTGTAGATTCATCGCTATCTGATGTAGAAGATTCAATTTGTTGAGATGTTTGCTCAGGCTCCCCAAAGCATCTAATCACTTCCGAAAGGTCAAATTGACCATCACTAGAGCGTGATAAACGCCCATTACGTACAGCTCTGTAAATGGTTGACCTATCAATATGAAATTTTTTAGATACTTCACTTAGCGATAACTTAGCCATTTACGGTGTCCTTTTTATTTGATGGCATGTATCCCACTTTTTTTAGGTATGGGGCTAGTTCTTTGATTTTTTCAGAGTCTTGTAGCATCTCAGCAATACGAACAGCAAATTGAGGATAGCTTTCAGTTCCTTGTGAATAGCGACCCATTTCAGGGAGCTCTGAAAGTTTGTTTGCAAACATATGCCGTTGAGCATCGGTCATCTTTGAAGAAAGGTCTAAGGTATTCGGATCTCTTTCTATTGATGGATTATCCTTTTTCTTCTGTTTAAACGTAAAAGAAAAACCTGAAATTGATCGACCTCTTTTGTGTTGTTCATACTTCACTGTGATATCTGTATGTTCGTTAATTTGTTTAATAGCAAGCTCAAGTACACTAGTTTTAAAGCGTTCCATACGCTTGTACTCTGTATCGAGTACTCCAATTCTTTGACGGAAATCACTTAACTCTATAATTGGAGTAGAGCCAGTACTTCTCCAAGCAATTAATAACTCATATAAACGAACAGCATAAGCACTACTGAGATTGCTAACTTGCTGCAATTCATATTTAGTGAAATGCTCTTCTAAGCGCGTAATTAATGGAACTATGGCAGGGGCAAAAATAAGCTTAACTACGGCTTCATTATCTACATATCCAATTTCACTAACCCAACGGGATCTATAGTTCTCAATATTCCCTCTTTCATTTATTTTTTGATAGCTGAATTGTCTTGCGAATAAATCATTACAGGCATCTTTTAATGCTTGGTAAGCGGTATTGCGATGTACGCCAAATTGATTGACATAGCTTTCTGCATGGACTGTTAATGGATCATTAGCATTAATCCCTTTGCCACTTTCTCTTGCCTCAACAATAGCCAATAAGATTAAACGTTGTTCTACTAAATCTAAGTTATAGCTTGCATTAATTAAGGCATTGTCTTTTACAACTAATTCTCTCATGAAGCACCAATATTATTTATTATGCTATGACACATTAATTAATTATAGTGCTATAAGCAAGGTAAACGGTGTCATATTGCAAGGTAAACGGTGTCATATTGCAAGGTAAACGGTGTCATATTGCAAGGTAAACGGTGTCATATAACCCTTGAAAGCATTGTGAGCAAAGGCTTTCAGTATGTCTAAAAGCATTTAAAAGCTTTAAAATAATTAAAAGCCCAAGGAGTGAAAAATTGCCCTTGGTTTTCGCTACGCTCAAACTCTATTGAATCTCGCTATCGCTCGATTCGTCGGGGCAATTTTTAGGTTAATGTTTCCGTGAATTTGAGGAAAAGCAAAAGCAAGATCAAAAGCAACTCGGAATTCGCTTCGCTCATAAAGCCTTTTTACTCGCTACGCTCGGTCTAGGCTCAATTTTTTACATGTGATTTACGCTTATTTAGGCTTCACAGCCTAAAAAGCTGTTTTTCAAGAAGTCTAGGCGCGAATTTTGGTGATAGCGCTCGTAGACACTCGCTCGGTTGATTCCGTGTCATATCGAAAAGTTAAAGCCAGTGTCTTTTTTAATAGTCGGTGTTGGTTTATTTTCAGGAGTGAGATTGAGTTCTTGATTCTTAAAGGATGGATCAACTAAAGCTTGTTGCTGTTGAATCGCGGTTATTTCTACTGAGTGGGTATCTGGATTTAAACTCTTCAATAAGGCTGTTACTTCTAAACTGCTATACGGCTGGTCATTCACACTGTAAAACGGTTTAGCACTGAGGTTGAGTTCCTGGTGTTTCTGGAGTTGTTCGCGTTCAAATTCTTGTTGGTTATGCTCGCGGATTTGTTTGATCTGCTCTAAATATTCAGGTGTATTGTTTTGATTGCCAACTCCAAGCTTGGGTTCGGCAATGTAAAAGGTGCCGTGATCTAAATTATATTGTTTATAACTTGAAGACGATACTCGATTGGGGATGTTGATCTCTTGTCCATCGATTTGGTAAGTCAAGGTCGGGGCATATTGGCGTAAGGCATCATTCATATAGTTTTCCCACTCCTTGCGGATATACAGTAAGAATGAACGGTAGTTGTCAAAGCCTTCATCAAGTTGTCTTTTTTTCGCCCCGCCTTTTTCCGGGTTTTTCGGATTAAAGCGTTTGAAGTAGGTTTCTGGCGTGCGGTCAAGGCCATCATTGGCTTTCAAAGACAACATGAGATGACAATGCGGTTGATCAATGCCGCCAATTCTCGATTTAACGTTGTGTATGGCGTAAGAATGCGGATATTGGTGACTGGCTACGTGTTCATTTAAAAATGCCTCTACCAGTGTTTTACGCTGTTCTGGTGTAAGTTCATTGGGGAGAGCCAATTCATATTCCATGTAGACTTTGGCATTGGCTCGCTCATGGGTATCTGCTGCTTTCCAGAAGTCAGCAGGATCTTTCGCCCAAGATGGCATACAACCACCCGGTTCAATATGTTCTAAAACTTCTTGGCTTTTGACACGCACATGCTGATATTTTTCTAATCGAGCAATATAGAAATAATGTTCGAGTGCATAGCCTTTGGGTTTGTCTCTTAGTTGCAGGTGATAGCTAGCCATTTTCTGCCATTGTCCTAATGATTTGCTTTAAATAAATTGGCAAACCATCTTCGTCGCGATAGTCTGTGAGTTGATCTAAAACCAGTGGAA
This sequence comes from Ilex asprella, assembly GCA_023539305.1. Classification (NCBI taxonomy): domain Eukaryota; kingdom Viridiplantae; phylum Streptophyta; class Magnoliopsida; order Aquifoliales; family Aquifoliaceae; genus Ilex; species Ilex asprella. The sequence goes on along the minus strand of JAHQCQ010032756.1, from coordinate 2,943 downwards.
ACAAGGTCTTGGCTTGAGTTTCACTGAGGCCAACATTGAGCATTTCTTGAAAAATGATCGTATTGCAATTGGCTAAATTAAAGTGCATATCTTGACTAAAAAGAGCACGAATCATTTGTGCTGCGGTCAGTTTGGTGACATCAATATTTTTTGTTTTTAACAAGGCTAATAGTGCTCCTCCTAATTCAAATTTTTTCTTGTTATCAGCATTCCGTTTTGCTTTATTCTCTTTTTTCTCGAGCTGGTTGAGATACAGTTTTAAGCTATTTTCATCGACTTTGTTGTCTTTAAAACGAAGATATTGAGTTGCCATTGTTTTAAGCACATTCAGTGTCTGATCTTCACGAGTGCTTTGGTATTGTTGATATAACTCGACGAACTTTTTTTGAAAGAAATCATGCGATGTAGTTTTACAAAGTTGTTGATAAAGCAGTTCAACTTTTTGAAGCTCTCTAAATGGTTTAATGGCTTGTTTTACGATGACTAATGCAGTTGGTGACAAGTTCTGCATTTCAAATTGAGATGCTTGAATTTCACGAACTGCATTTTGAGTGACTTGATCCCAAATTTTATACTTTCTCACATAGTCGACATAGGCCTTTAACTCTAGTTGATTGAGCAAAAGTGCTGGTCGTCCACGTTTTTTAAAATCAGAGTTTTGCATTTTAACAAGAAATCCATTCGCTTCAATTTCATTATGCTTTGTAGCATAACTTATTGGGCGAATGGATTTAATTAATAAAAAATAAAATAAATTTTATTTTTTATTAATTCGCACTTAACAGTTTCTCTTCGAGAAACTACAGTCCGTGAGGGAATCCTTCCCCTCAACCCCTGGGCATCAGCAGCTTAGGTATTGAACCTAAGCTGCTGATATTTAAGCAATATGCTTAAATTTTAAAATCAAAACAATGCTGTGCTTTTCGCTTAAATTGCGCTTGTTTCCGGCAAAAAAGATGTCCGTTGCTGCATTTTCAGTTTCGTTTCTACAAAAACGTTTCTGTTACCGCATTTTCAGTTTTATTTCTGCAAAAAAAAAGTCTGTTGCTGCACTTTTAGTTTCGTTATTACACTTTGCTTGATCGTGTTAGCAACGATTAAAACAAGTCTTAGATTTATACGTGACAATAAAAAGCCAGTTGTATGAACTGGCTCTTTCTATTTGGGATTTACTTACCAATTGCGATTTTTTACCGTGCCTCTCATAAATTAACAGTCAAAGCTGAAGAAGTGCTCTGGGAAACAAGAAACAAAGGCTTTTTGAATATCGCTGTACTCACACTCAGGATGCTTCTCTAAATAACGTCGAGTCCAAATCAGTGTGGCTTCATAATCATTAAAGCACTGATCGAGTTGTAAAAAAATCCACAGTTCATGTGCTTTTTGAATGAAAAAGTCATTGATGATCATGAGAGCAATTTTCTTTTCAGTGTTTGAATCCGGGTATGAGTACATATTACATTTCTCCGATAGTAAGGATAAATAGGTTAGTTGATAAGCTATTTATAACACATAAAATTATGTGTTTACCACATAATTTTATGTGTTTTTATGTAAATATAACCCTATGCTATAATCTCAAAACACTATTTCTATAAATTTAATTAAATGCCATATACTGAATTTCAACGTCTTGTCGGTAAAGCAGGGCTTTCAATTAAGGAATTTGCTGTCTTATTGGATATGAAACCTAATTCGATTACGAATTACAGTAAACAAGGTGTGGTTCCTACACATATTGCTGTAATCGTTGCGTTGATTTCTACGATGAAAGATGAGGGATTAGATTTCTATCCAATTTTTGAAAAAGTTAAGTCGTATTCACAAGAATAAAACTCTCGTTTTTTGATTGTTGTAAGCTTTTTAGTAGATATTGATGATGTAAAAAATGCCTGAACTTCAGGCATTTTTTTGTTTCAGGGACTTATAAGCCTCGATAGAACTTTTCAATAAAGTATCGAGTTTTGAGAACCAGGGGGATCATCAAATTCTTATGTTCTGAGATCTTAGGTCGAGCATTCGGTAAACCGGACATTTCTATTTTGGGCTTACAGATGAATTTCGCATAAGAGATTTTATGTTAAACACCACATTAAAAGAGGTGTTTAAAAATTGAAGGCCAGTCAAAGGTAGGCCTTTAATTTTTATTATAATTTTATTCTAAATTTAGAATATTCAGCAGCCTGAGCCATAATGACTTTTTTTCTAAAACTGCTGTATTGGGAGTATCCGATCCATTAATTACACGAGTATTAGAAGAAGTAATTTCAGAATATCTTATTGAGGAAATAACTTGGTTTTGAGGATGACTGTTACTCCCTTTATTTACTTCAGCTAACTTAATTTTAAGATCACCTCTGCCCTTGAGGTAAGGATATATATCGAGCATTGGAAATTTTTTACCTACATTATGCTCAGCAATAAAAAATAATTGAGGCTCAGGCAAGAAATTTGCTGGAAACGTAATCATACTTTTACTATTTAGATTAATTGTTTGATTGAATTTTGGATCAATTAGATAGTATTTTAATTCAGGATTAAAAGGCAACGCACTACTAGCGACTGGAAAGTAGCGAAATACACCGCTTCCTTTACTAACCTTATCTAAAACAATATACAAAGTGTGGCCTTGATATTCAGGCTCAATTTTGACTACTTTTTCGAACTTTAAATTGCCTTCAATCGACTGCTTTCCTGTCGTTGGTTCAAAAAAGATCTGTTTAAGTTGCTCATTCATTGGAATTAAAACGTCAGCTACTAGCTGACCTCTTGTGGTACTACTATTTACAATAGGTACAGGTTTATTAACCTCAGCTTTCCAGCAAGTAATTGTTGAACATAAAGGGCTTTGTTGCACAAACCTATCTCTAAAGGCTTATTCCACAATATAATTCTCAAATGAATAAGCCCACACCTAAAATCTATCGTACAACCAATTGGTCT
>JAHQCQ010032755.1:0-11692 GCA_023539305.1 Ilex asprella | reverse complement strand
CATAATCAAACAAGCAACTACTAAATTCAAATTATCTTCTTTTTTTTTTAGAAAAGAGAAAATTTTATTTATTGAAACCCAAAAATTACAAGAAGCCAAAAAACAGAAACTGTTAAGTATAACAGTAACTGTTTTATCAGACAAAACAGAAAAAATGTACACAAAATTGTCATCAAGATTTCCTTCCCTTCAGCTTGGCTCCTCAAAATTTGGAACAACTTCTACCTCACAGTGCAGAAATCCTTCATTGTAAAGCAAAGCAATGCAGTCCAAAATAGAGAAGAGATACATGCTAATCAATTAGCAACCCATAGTCTGAGCAAACACAAACTGCCTACAGAGAGCCTAAAACTTGGATTCTTAGCTTCAACACAGCAGCTCTGAGCTCTTCTATCTCCAAAGCAGCACATTACCAATCCAGTACATCAGCAAGTCTGCCCCTTACAAATTACCAAATCCCATCTACTTAGTAGAACAAAATACCAGAAAAACAACAACAAAGTTGCTTCCCAGACTAAGTCCTCAAAGAGAAAGGCTTTAATCCTTCAAGAAGATCAAAGCTCAGTATACTTGCATTCTACAGAAACCTACAAAAACTATTGAACCCTCTATAAAATCATCCTCATTCCTTCTAATTAAAAAGCACAGTCTGCCTTAACCTTGCATTGGGCAACCTTTACCTATCACAAAAATCTCAATGACTCAAGGATTGAGCTTTAAAGATCTTTACCAACCTCAAAAATCTGTGGAGTAGAGATTCACCAATTAAAATCTCAAATCCCATAACAGCACGCACCCTCTTCCACACAACAAATGCAAAAGGGTAATTAACAAATAAATTGGCAACCTTCTCCTCCTCCTCACCACACAAAAAACATTTACTAGCCATAGAAAACCCCACACTTTTAACCCTTTCATCAGTAGTCAAAGCTTTTCTGAATATTTTCCAACTGCATAACTGAGCACTAGGAAAAACTTTTTGATGCTAAATGCTCTTACTAACAGCACCTTGAACTCCCAAATCCGAAAAAAACGTTACAAACTAATAAACCTTTGCTTTGTGCGACTTGAAATTCGGCACAGTACTTTTAAAATATTCATACCAATTTTTTGCGTAATTTTTTATTTTTATGTGTTTTTATCACTGTTGTGATAATTATTTTATCATTTTTTTCAATATCATAACAATGATAAAAATATTTATAAATATAATAAATATTGGTACAATATCGATTTTTTTTAGTGATGTAAACAACTGATGATGCATAAATCAGTGCAAGATCAACAGTCAAGGAGATGGATGGTATCGTAGTAATTAATCAATAATTAGTAGATAAACAATGAAATAAAAAATAGAGGAATAGCTAACACTGGAGTTTATAGTGGTTCAGCCATGGCCTACATCCACTTTCAATGGCAACGGTGACCAGTATTCTTTATTAATGAATAATGGTGCTCTCCTCCATTAGAGGTTTGCTCCGGGGAGCTACAGTGCTTTAAATGAGAGAAAAAGGGAGAGAGCTAGAGAGTAATGTGTAGAAGACAAGTGTAGAATTTTTTGGGAGGCGTGCGCTAGATGTGAAGAGGGCTTACTATTTATAGAGTTAGGGTTTGCAAGTGAGGCGGTGGAGTAAGCAAAGGGCTTCCTATTTTGGTAATTTATAAATATAGTAGGGTATCTCCGTGCTCGTGTTCCAATTCTTTCGGAGGAGGGCTTCCAGCTGGATCGGGCTTGAACTTGGGCTTGATGGATCTTCATATGACTAGGCTCTTCAATTGAGGTTGAGTCCTTTTACATAATTTGGACTATTTGGGCTTGACCCATCATTTTTTTCTCAATGCCCTCGGTCCAAAAAATTTGGAGGGAGGAGCATTTAATGGAATTTGAACTTCTGACTCAGGGGGATTCCTCTCTAGTCTTGATGTAGCTTGTCTTGTTGAGCACCTCAAGTTTTTTCCATTTTTTCTTGTATTTTTAAGGGAGCCCTTGATTTTTAAATTGTGCTTTTCCCCCTTTTAAAAAATCCTAGGCTATAAATCTCATCTTCTTCCTCATTCTACCCACTTTATTTGCTTGAGTTGGAACTCCATTCTTGAGACCTTTCATGGCCCAAGTGTTATCCATTCCATAGGAAATTGAGGGGGGTGAAGGAGTGATGGGATGTAGGGGATTTCTATCACTGCCCAACGAAGGAGGGGAAAAAGATGAGAGAGAGAGAGAGAGAGAGAGAGAAAGGTGGCAGGCGAGCAACCCAGACACTTGGGCGGGCTGTCCCAGCGAACCAAGCTGGCGAACCAAGCGGACGTGCAGAAGAAACTGTCCTAGATAGCTGTTTGCGCACTGCCGTGGAGCACGCGGAGGAGCTGGGCGCTGTTGTGGAGCACGGGGAGGAGCTAGGCCCTGGTGTGGAGCACGGGGAGGAGTTGGGCATTGGTGTGGAGCGTGCTGGTCCATCAGGCGTTGCACAGGTGGGTTCCATGGGTGGTTCAGGCGCTGCACAAGCGGGTTCCGTGGATGGTTCAAGCGGATGGTCCTACTTGAGATGGGCTGTGCAGGCGCCTTTAGGTGCTGATCTAGGTACTATAGGAGCTTTCTTGGACAGCCTGGGTGCTGCAGGAGCTGTCCTGGACAGCTTGGGCACTGCAGGGGCTGTCCTGGACGGCCTAGGCGCTGTCCTGGACAGCTTAGGCGCTGTAGGAGCTGTCCTGGATAGCCTAGGTGAGCAAACCAAGGAGATGGACAACTTGGGCACTCTAAATGGGGGTCTGGACAGCTTGGGCTCACAGACAAAGGGCCTGGACAGCCTGGGTGCCACTTCAGGTGCTGGTCTAGGCGCCTTAGGGGCTGCTTCGTGTGATTTCGGAGGGCCAGGCACCGCTGGGCTGTCTCATTCGGGAGAGCGAAGATGGTCAAACACTTCTCTAGATGTTGGGTTAGCTCATTTAGACGAGCAGAGGGTGTCAGGTACTTCCCCAGGTGTTGGGTCGATTACTGCAGGTGACAACGAAATTTTGGGTGCCGCTTTTGGTGGTGGCAATCTGACTCCTCCCAGTATAATTTCTCAAACCCAAATCACTCAAGACCTCTTAGATGGTGGCTTAGGCCGTTCCTCATAGTCCCGCAAGAAGAAGCAGAAGGGCCAAATTGTATCCGATGACGACGGGTCTAAGGTGAGCATCATTTCCAGTTTGCTCAATTCTGATGAAGATATTTCGAGGCTTGTTTCTGTTTATCGTATTCCTCCCACCGTATTGTGTCGCCGGGCCCAGGAGGGTGAGCTTGTCTGCGATGACTCCTCTGGCGATATCGTCATCTATGAGGAGATGCTCGAAGCTGGGCTTAGATTTCTCATGTCCTCTTCCATTTGTCAAATTTTGTATTACTTTTCCTTGACTTCGGGGCGGTTGGCGCCTAATGGTTGGAGAGTCTTGCTGGGCTTTCTTGTATTATGGAGGAAAGTGCACCATGGAGTGTATCTCCTAAGGAGTTTCACGCAGCCTATAACTTGAGTGAGACCCCTGCGCCAAACAGAGGGTGGTACTATTTTACCACAAGAAATTGCACGGCACTTACGGGATTACGCTCCAATTGTCGCGACTGGAAATTCCGCTTCTTTTTTGTCGGCAGTGAGTGGGCTGCGGAAGATGATAAGGCCTTGGTACCCATGCAGTGGGTCGTTGCTATGAAACCAGGTACACCCTTCATTTACTCTCCCTTTACTCTCCTTTTTCCTTCTCTTTTTTTTGTTTTTTTTTTATATATAGACTCAATATTCTCCTGCAGACATGTCTGTGCTCTCCACAAATCAACAACAAAAATTGGAGGCCGTAAGGGATTGTCCCCATAGAGACTTAAGGCTCTTTTGCCCAAAGTTGTAGGGGTTAAAGGCTCTCCTCCGAGTCGTGCTAAGGCAGCCGATCCCTCCCTAAAGTCTGGCAGCTCTTCTTTAAAGAGAAAGGGTGGGTTGATTCTTGTGTGTCCTTTCGTTTTACTTGGTGTCTCGTGTGTGTCTCACACTACATTTTTTTTTCAGCTATATATAGAGGAGTTGTTGGATCTCGCCATTCTAGTAGAAGCCCTCCTCATTTAAAGGCAGCGAGGATGGGAGATGCTTCTGGAAAGACTTCTCCAATGGTGTCTCCCGAGGTGAGCTCTCCTCACGCGACCCCACCAGTTGTGCCTCCTCAGTCTCCGGTGGCTCCTTCAGCTAGGCCTGTTATTCTAGAGACTCCCTTGTCGGGTACACCTTCTGTTCCTCCGCCTTCTTCTTGCATAGGAACTTCCACAGAGGCCCCGTTTTGGTCTCATCCCATGCTAGGCAATCCGATAATCATCAGAGAGAGACTCGGGAGGTTCGTGTTTCCACCAGAAGTTAATCAGATTAATACTCTGAGCACCGAGAAAATTGTCAACATACACTTAGAAAGTCAGGCTCAAGTAAGGGTTTGCCTATTCCCTTTTCTCCAATCCTTTCTTACATCTTTTTTTATTTATCTGACTTTCATTTCTTTTAGATTTCGACTACATCTCTCTGCTTGTCTTCAAGGGCCCACGCTCACGGCAAGCTGAGGGAGGATCATGTAGTCCTTCAAGGGGACTTTCTTGCTGCTTAGAAGAGGATTGTTGAGCTCGAGATTGTTGGTAGAGCTTTCAAGGATGTTGCTCAGAGAAGGGTTGCTGAGCTTGAAGCTGTTGGCAGGGCTTTCAAGGACGAGCTTGCACTGGCCTAGGGGAAGGTGTCCGAACTTGAGTCCGAGCTTTCGGCATCCCGTGAGAGGGATGCGCTCAGAGAAGCTGAGTTAGCTTCGACCCGCGAGAGGGAAACTAGGCTTGAGACTGAGCTCTCGGCGACCTAGAAGAGGGACGCGCTCAGAGAAGTTGAGCTTTCAGTGGCTCGTGAGAGGGCCATGCTCATGGAGACTACAGTGGGGGCAGATTTGAAGGCGGCCCATGAGAGAGCTTCACAAGCTGAGGATAGGGCTGCCGTAGCTAGAAGGGACTTAGTGAATGGGCTTGCATATGCTTTCATCGATGGTTATGGAGAGCTCTGAGGGAAGATTTATGTGACTTTTCCTGATATTGACTTTTTAGGCTTTATGCCTACTGAGGCGCCTGATGATAGTGATGGGAGTTCTAATGATGCTGAGGATGGCGAGGATAAAGTGGAAGAGGACCATGAGAGCAACTAAAGTGTTGGGGATTTTTGGTTTCTTTATTTTTTATTTTTATTTTATTTTATTTAGGAAGACACTTTGTAAAGGCAGTTTGCGGCCTTACTTTTATACTCCTCTGAAATTGAATGAAGATGCAAAAGATCTTTGTGGGGTAAGATGTAGAAAATTTTTATTCATTTACCGCTTATTAGAAATAATTTTGGGTAATGACCCCAAAGAGGTACATTAAAAAAGATAAAACCAAGTTCCAGCATTCACTACTTTGATACTCTTATGGTGTCATTGATAATACCTCTTCAAGTGTTCCGCATTCCATGGATGAAGTAAGATTTTCTCCTCAGAATTCTGGATCTCGTAGGTGCCTGGCCTCACAACTTCTATTATGAGGTAAGGTCCATCCCAGTTTGGCCTTAGTTTTCCTTCGCGTGCATCTTTTATGGCAATGATCACTTTCTTGAGTACCAAGTACCCTGGTTGGAAGGAACGAGACTTCACCCTCGAATTGTAGTACTTCGTCATGCATCGTTTGTACTCTGCGTTGCGGACCATCGCCATCTCCCTTGCCTCCTCCACCAAGTCGAGGTTGATGCGGAGTCCTTCCTCGTTGGTGATAGGGTCGTAATGTTGGACCCTTAGAGAGTGCACCCCTATCTCCACAAGAGTAACTACCTCAATTCCAAAGGATAGGGAGAAAGGGGTCTCTCCAGTAGGAGCTCTTGGTGTTGTTTGATAGACCCACAATACTCCCAGTAGCTCGTCAACCCAGAGACCCTTCGTTTTTTCAAGCCTTGTCTTCAAGTTGCACAGCACCATCCTTACCATGACTTCTGCTTGTCCATTTTCCTGCGGATGCGCTGGGCTGGAGTGAGGTTGCTTTATCTGGAGGTTGGAGCAGAAAGAGTTGAGGAACTTATTGTCGAATTGTTTTCCATTGTCACTGACGATGGCGTTGGGTATCCTGAAGCGACAGACCAGGTTTTTACAGATAAAATCTTTGACTTTAGCATCTGTGATCTTGGCTAAGGGTTCGGCTTCTGCCCACTTAGTGAAATAATCAACTGCCACCACTATGAACTTGCACTGTCCCCTACTCAAAGGTAGGGGGCCTACGATGTCAATGCCCCATTTGGAAAAAGGTCATGGACTCATGATTGATGTCAGCTCCTCTGGTGGTTGTCTGGGCACGGTCGCGAAGCGTTAGCACTTGTCACACTTCTTGGAGAACTCTTGGGCATCCCTTACCACAGAAGGCTAGAAGTAGCCTTGTCTGAGCGCCTTGTGAGCAAGGGAGCGCCCTCCAGAGTGGTTCTCACAGATCCCCTCTTGGATTTCTTGTAGGGCATAGTGGGCTTCTTCGGGTGAAAGACAACGCAACAACGGCAGAGAATAGTCTTTTTTGTACAAAAGTGTCCTGCAGGATGGTAAACTTGGAGGCTCTCATTCTCAGCCTCCTAGCCTCTGAAGAATCATTCGGCAGTGCATCTTCTTAGAGGTATGTCCTTATTGGGACCATCCAATTTGACTCAACCGATGCACAGTTAATATTTGTAGCCTCCATGTCCATCCATCTTGGTTCGAATGGTGACCAACGAATGCTGATTCTCCTGGTGGGTTTCCGTGGAAGAGGCGAGCCTTGCAAGTGCATCGGCGGCCATGTTGTCTTCTTTGGGAATATGGCAGATTTGAAAGTGGTGGAACTTTGTGATTATGCTTTTTACTATGTCAAGATATTCTTGCATTTTGGCTCCCCTGGCTTCGAACTCGCCCTTCACTCGATTAACTACTAGTTGAGAGTCGTTGTAAGTGGTAAGGTGTTGTGCTTCCATCTCAGCTGCCAGTCTTAATCCAGATAGGAGAACTTCGTATTCCGCCTCATTATTGAAGGTGAGAAAGTGAAACTTCACTGCACACTTGAGTGTGGTGCCATCAAGGCTAATCAAGATTAGGTCCACTCCTCCTCCTTCCCTAGTCGAGGAGCCGTCTACATATAGTTTCCAAAGTTGAAGAGATGAGGGCTAGGGAATCAAAGTGAGAGACTGGGTGCCTGGGGGTGCAGGGTGAGCGCCTAGAGGTGCAGTGTGGGTGCCTGGAGGTGCAACACTTGGAGGTGCAGCGCCTAGAAGTGCAGTGCTTGGAAGTGCAGTGCTTAGAGGTGCAGCGCCTGGTGCAGCGTGGGCGCATGGACTGACATGGGAGCCCATTTCGGATGCCTGAGAATCCCTGCTAGTGTTGGTGGTCTGGGTATCCTTGTGGCTCTCTTCCGCTGGTGTAAGCTCGGCAATGAAATCTGTCAGTGCTTGTGCTTTGATGGCTGCTCTTAGTCGGTACTGAATATCAAATTCGCCTAGTTCCACTACCCATTTAAGAAGTCTGCCTGACACGTCTGACTTTTCCAGGATTCTTTTTAGAGGTTGGTCTATAATGAAGACTATATTGTGACTTTGAAAATAATGTCGTAGTCGTCTTGCCGTCGTGACCAGGGCGAATGCTAACTTCTCTAGCCCCGAATACCTCGTCTCTGCCCCCGGTAAGCCCCGCTCACATAAGAAATAGGCTTCTGTACTTCATTATCATTTCTGATGATCACGGAGCTTACTGCTGATAAGGAAGCAGAGAGGTAAAGATGGAGAGATTCTCCTGGAGTGGCATGCGACAAGAATGGAGGTGTAGCTAGGTAGGTTTTGAGCCTTTGGAGGGCCTCCTCCGCCTCAGGTCCCCACTCAAAAGTCTTGCAGAGGATTTTGAAAAAAGGGAGGCACTTGTCTGCAAACTTGGAGACGAACCTATTGAGTGTTGCGATCCTCCCATTGAGACGCTGGAGCTCTTTGGTTGAGGAAGGTGATTTTATGTTGAGGATGGCCTTGATCTTATCGGGGTTCGCCTCGATTCCCCTCTGATTGACCATGAACCCCAAGAATTTTTCGGACCCCACGCCAAAAGACGCACTTCTCAGGATTGAGCTTCATGTGATAGGACCTCAGGACATTAAAAGTCTCCTGGAGGTGATCGACGTGGTATACTGCTGTGAGACTTTTTACTAGCATATCATCCACATATACTTCCATCGTTCTCCCGATCTGAGACCGAAACATCTTGTTCATTAGCCGTTGGTAGGTCGCTCCTGCGTTCTTTAGCCCGAAGGGCATTACCCTGTAGAAATAGGTCCCCTTCGGAGTAATGAATGATGTCTTCTCCTGGTCCGGGGGATGCATGCTAATCTGGTTGTACCCAGAGTATGCATCCAAGAAAGTGAGCAGCTCGTGCCCGGCGGTGGCGTCATGAGGAGGTCGATCCGCGGTAGTGGATAGCTATCTTTTGGACACGCCTTGTTGAGCTCAGAAAAGTCGACGCAGAGACGCCACTTCTCATTAGCCTTAGTTACCATCACTACATTTGAGAGCCACTCAGGATAGGCTACTTCTCTGGCCGTCCCATTTTCTATCAACTTCTCTACCTCTTTTTTCATTGCTTGGGCTCTCTCAATGGAGGTGCCTCTTAGCTTTTGGCAAATAGGCTTGTGACGCGGGTCAACATTGAGACGGTGTGTGGCCACATCTGGGTCGATGCCCTCAAGGTTTGCATGTGACCATGCAAAGACGTCCATGTTACGTCTTAAAAAATTTATTAGTGGGCCCACCAGGTTTACAGAAAGGGAAGAACCAACGTATACTCTTCTGTCTGGGTGAACTTCATCCAATACCATAGGGGTGAGCTCCTCAACTGGTTTTCCTCTTTTCATGGTGGAGTCATCCCTTGGGTCAAGGACATCCACTTGCAAAGTCTCTTGTGACCTTCTGGTCTTCATGGAAGAGACGTAGCATTCCTTTGCCGCTACCTGGTCTCCTCTGACCTCTCTAACTCCGTTAGGGGTTGGAAATCAAAGAATGAGGTGATAGGTGGAGGGCACGGCTCTTAATGTGTTGAGAGCAAGTCGCCCTAATATGACATTATAAGCTGATGGGCAGTCTATCACCAGAAAATTGAACATGACTGAGGAGCTTCGGGGCGCCGCTCCGACTGTGACTGGTAGGGTGATGGACCCTAAGGGATACACCTTCTCCCCTGGAAACCCAATGAGGGGAGATCTGATGGGCTGCAACCCCTCTCTGCCCAGGTTGAGCTTGTCATAAGCTTCTGCAAACAGGATATCTACAGAGCTGTCGCTGTCCACTAAAATTATGTGCACTTGGAAGTTGGCAACCGTCATGGTGAGCACCAGGGGGTCGTCGTGGGGGTTCTGAATTCTTTTCAGGTGCTCATCTGAGAATGATATGACCTCGTTGGTGTCTTGCCTGGGTGTTTTGGATGGGCGCCCTTTGTCAAGGTGTTTTGCCTTCCTAGCGTGGGCCTTCATGGCGGAAAAGGACTCTCCACCTTTTGCTAATCCTCCAAAAATAGTGTGAATTTCCCCAACGGGATATTGATCTTCCTAGTTATGGGGTGGCAGTGGTGCTTGTCCTTTACCAGCAACATACTGGCGTAGGTGGCCACGTTGGATGAGGTCCTCAATTTGCCTTTTAAGGTCATAGCAATCGTCGGTGTCATGCCCATTGTCGTGGTGGAAGCGGAAATACTTGTTAGGATTTCTGCGATTTGGAGGAGACTTCATCTTTCCCCGCCACTTTACTGCGGGGTCATCTTGGATCTGGAGTAGAATATGCCCGACAGCGATATTAAAGGGAGTGAAGGGTTGCCGGTCCCTCTGGGGAGTAGGACCGAGCCGGTCTTTGACAGGAACCCTCTCTGTTCTACTGCTTTGCTTGTTGCTAGTCTCCTTCTTGTCGTCCCTCTATCTTTCCTTCTTCTTTTTTTCAGATCGGGAGGACTCACCTCGCTTGACCCTTGTGACGTCCTCAGCATTCATGTATTTTTGGGCCTTTGCTAACAACTCTGGCATGCTTCTTGGTAGGAATTTCATGACGGAGAAAAGAAAACTCGAAGAGCGAAGGCCTCCCAAGAAGGAGGTCATAGTCACTTTGTGGTCGAGCTCATCAACTTGGAGTACCTCGTTAAAACGAGTGAGATAACTGCTTAGGCTTTCCTCTCAGTCCTGCTTTATACTAAGCAGGTGGGTGACAGGCTTCTGGTAGCGGCGCCCTCCAATGAAGTGTGACACGAATGACTTGCTAAGCTCAGCGAAGGACGTAATAGAGGCTGGGGAGAGCTTAGCGAACCATTGTCGGGCGGACCCCTTCAATATGGTTGGGAATGCCCTGCACATGATTTGGTCTGGGACATTGTGCAACTGCATCAGAGTTTTGTAGGTGTCGAGGTGATCTAGTGGGTCCTTCGTTCCGTCAAAGGTCTCCACCGAGGGCATTTAGAACTTCTGAGGGAGTGGATAGTTGGCCACGTCGGGCTTAAAAGGTGTGTCGGGTCGCCGCACAAGATAGTCTATTGTCTCTGGTCCTTGCACCTTCGTGGCATTGAAGACTTACCTAGTTGGTTTTGCACTTCCTTGATTTTCTCATCACAAAGGTTGGGGGCTCCTCTGGAATGATCATGAAACTGACTCTCATGCTCCATTCTTTGATTTTCGCCCTCGTCCTCTTGGAGAGAAGGGTCCTCATCATGAGAAGTAGGAGGAGGAGGTCCCTCATGATGAGCTCCCTTGTGTGGGGCGCCCATAGGGACTCCAAAGGGAGCGCCCAGTCCTACAGGGCCGCTTAGATATAGAGCAGCAGGGCATGGAGCTCCTTGACCTCCAGGGCATGAAGCTCCTCCAAGCTGTGCTCCGCCAAGTTGTGCCCCTCCTCGTGCGAGCACAAGTTACAGTATCTACTAATTTTGGGCCACCAACTGCTGCATGGTCTCCAACATTTGTTGAGGATTTGGAGCTGGAGGATCCGACACATGGTTGGAAGGTGAAGGAACGTCCTCCTCCTCTCGTGGAGGATTGCCTTCATGCTGGTTCTTGGATCTAGTAGTGATCGTCATTGTTTCAGTAAAATGAAGTATTTGGAAGTGAGAATTCTGTCGTTCCCACAGACGGCGCCAAACTAATGATGCACAAATCGGTGCAAGATCAACAGTCAAGGAGATGGATGGTATCGTAGTTTAATCTATTTATTATTCGTATTATTTTTTATGTTATTTCAATATTCATGTCGAAAATTAGTCAATTCGCATTGATTCTTCAGTTTGTGTGATATGAATATTTATTGTCTTACTTTTGAGGCCCTTCTTCTAGAATTGGCATAGCAAAAGTCTCAATACCAACTCTGGTCATTTTTCCATGGGATTGCTGTTAGTCAGTCTTATGGTAGAAATTGTTTTTTAAAGTATTTTATTGAAATGTTGTTGGAAATTTGTTGATTTTAAAAGACAAACGATTACGATTAAATAACGTAGTGCCGCATCCATTGAAATATACGTATGGCATTTGGAAAAAGAGATAGAGACCATTGAAATCTTAGCATGGCAAGAACGAGAACATTGAAATTTGAAACACTAGCACGGCATCTGGAAATACAGATGGAAACTATTGAAAACTTATCATGGCATCTTTTCGTGGGTG
>JAHQCQ010032754.1:0-11693 GCA_023539305.1 Ilex asprella | reverse complement strand
CGATTTAAAACGTTCAGACTTTTATCGGGTGTACCGGTACCCGGTACTGGTACCATTTGGTACCGGTACCCAGTACCGGTACCATATAGTACCGGTACCCAGTATCGGTACTACAAACCTTCTGGAATAGGGGTACCGGTACCCAGTACCGGTACCAAAAACCTTCTGGAATCGGGGTACCGGTACCCAGTACCGGTACCACTCAACAGACAGAGTCTTCCTCCGTCTTCCAAGTTTCCAATGCACTTCCTATTACCTTTCCCAAGGTTTTTAGACCTTCCGGACTCAATGGAAACCTTATCTTGACCTAAAAGTATTTAGAAATTCATCTAATTCCCATTTTCATATTTCAACGTCTTTAAAGCTCAAACTTGCCAATCAATGTGCGTCTCTAGTATTTATCCTAGTATTAAAATCTATATGGTTTATCCTTCCCTTATTATACATATCCACACATTCACAACAATATTTTATTATGAATATATCTATACAAATATATAAAAATAAAATATGGGGTGTTACAAGTTTCACATTAGATTTGGATCAAAACTCAAGTTCTTTAAGAACACCAAGGTAGGGGTTTTCTTCCATTCTCTTACATTGAGATTAGGGTTATTATATATGTATTCTCCTGACTCTAAATCATTTCTATTTGCTATGAAATCATCATTCCTTGTCATTCTTGCATTTATTACCTTGTCTTAAACTATGTTATGATTGGTAACTACTAAATCTCTTGTATGCCTTTGAAACCCTAGTTTTCAAGGGGAATGTGTTTTCTCCTGATTTCTCTTTTGCACTTGATTCCCAACCTTAAATATTACTTGTTTTAAGCTATGTTATGGGTGGGTAACCACTAAATATTTTGTATGGCCTTTGAGACCCTAGTTTTCAAGGGAATTGATTTTCTCTTGATTTCTTCTTTGGTCTTAATTCCAAACCTTGATATTCGTTTGTTATTGGATTTAAGACTTGATTGTTCCCTTGTTCTTAATTTTCAACTTTAGTGTTTGATATTGTACAACAAAATGATATTTATGACGATCTCTTGCTCTTTTTCTTCAATTATTCTATGGTACCTTACATGTGAAATTGGGGGATTTTGTAATTATTTGAAATGGTTGTTGAATTGAGAATGTTTTGGTTTCCTCATTTGTATGGTGGTTGTGATGGACTTGAATTGCCTTCGAGATATGCCGTAGAATGTAAATGTTAGTCTATCCTAGTGGGGGTGAGATGGTTGCTTACACTTATAGTAGATTGTCATTTGGTAATGCAACCACTATCGTTCACCAGAGTTTGAACTAGAGACGGTATACCTTTTCTGGGAAGGATTCGTCAATGCCGTGTGAGACGATATACGCCCTTTTCCCAAAGTGCTTGTAATTGTGATGGGTGGACTAGGTATAATATTTGGGTAGATTCCTGAGAAGCAATCAACGTACATGACAAAGGAGATTAACGAATGCCAATTGTGGGTTATTGTTCATTGTACTAGAAACGGTTTCTACAAGAGTTTTGGGAAGTATAAAATTCTACAAGAACTTGTTGGAAATAGTTTATGGGGGAATGGATTATGTTTAAAAATGGTTTGTTAATTGTATATTGATTTAACTTATTCATTAAATTACTGTTGTACCTTAAACTTGAGATCTGTATAAATGTCCCGATTTTTATTTCAAAAACTCTATAGGTTATTTGTGAAATGAGACCAACCTATTTTATATGATTTCTAAATCTTGTTTGATTTTGGGAGGAGTTTCCTACAGAGCTTAGTGCTCACCCCCTACATACAAATTTTTTTCAGATTATGGTCTTGGAAAGGAGCTCGAAATAGAGGAACCAGCACATTGGGAGACTCCTATGGATGGGCATGTGGATTCCGAGACAGATGCAGAGCGATATTATCTTTTGTTCTAGACTAGGAAATTCATTTTGGAGATATTTTAAAGGCTAGTTTTCTTTTATTTTTCGCTGCATTATAATATTTAAAATTTTGGGATGTAAATGTCATGGTTTGACATACTCTTTTGGATAATGTTATAAATATTTTATGGATGATGAATGACGTCTCTTTTATTTAAGGATGTTATTAGTGCTCTAATGGTATAAATGGTTATAGATAGTAATGTCTTGCAGAGTGGATTTTGGGGCGTTATAGTTAATGGGTCGTGTTATATTTTGATATCCCTATTTTTGATTTAAAAAATTGACTTTGTAGAGTTTAATTTTTTTTCTTTGAACTAGAAATTTTCTTTTGATGTAAAACTATGTAACTTTATAAAATATTATGTGTAACATGAAAAATAGTTATGACCAATACAATTTTTTTTGGAGTTTTTTTTCTTTAAAATACTAATTTTTTTAATGTAAAACAAATTTTTAATATTTTATGAATATTATATATGCGACGGAAAAAATAGTTTCCACAAATACAAAAAAAAATTGAGTTTATGAAATGTTATTTGCGGCAGGAAAAATAGTTGTCTCAAATACAAAATTTATTATGAGTTTATGACACTATTTACGACAGAAAAAAATAGCTGCTACAAATATTAACAAAATATTGATATAAACACACTTTTTGTGACGACAAACACAACCGCCACAAAAAATTATCTCAAATACGTCTTTTATGACAACTAATACAACCGCTGTAAAAAATTTGTCACAAAGACCCTTTTTCTTGTAGTGTATTTTTGTTGGGCATGTTACTATTTTTGTTGAGCATATTACTACTAAATCAGATCAAGAAGTAGTAAATACTCGGAAGTCCGAGGTCGAACTGCATGGATTGAAGAAATTTAAATGTAGGTAAAGAAAGAACATGTAAATTTGGTTTTAAAGGTTGACATTGGTTTGTAGAATAAATGCAGAAAAATTAAAAATGAATTTGATGATGCACAAAATCGTCTTCGTGCAAGATCAACAGTCAAGAGAATGATAATGTATAATTAAAGAACAGTAAATAGGCAATCAATGACAATTGATTGGCACTCAATTAGGACATTTTATTATGCTTTTTCTGGACTAATTATACTTTGATGGAGTTCAAATAAAGATGTTTTCAGGAGCTAAAGTGAGAAAAAGGGGTCAAGGATAACAAATACAACATTTAAGTGTAACTGCAGCATTTGATTAACAAAGGAAAAGCTAGAGGACAACAAGACCATTCGAACGGTGATCAACGTTCGAACGTTTCCCCTGAACCAGGCAGATGAGGCAAAGGCGTGTTGCAGACAGACCCTGGAGATTAAAGCCTAACGTTCGAACACCACGCTACGTTCGAACGCAACATCACGTTCGAACGCTGACCCACTTTCGAACGCCACTGGGAGCAGTGACACGATCTGGTTGACTGAAATACATAGCGTGTGAAGGCCTCTATTGCCAGAAGAAGGACCCTCAGGCACATGGGTGCCATGATCGACTGCATTGGGGTTATTTGTGGACCCTGAGTGCTACAGAGAGTGGGTGAATGGCCTGACAAAAGACTGCAACCCACGTGAAGCCTGGAAATCAACACAGATATACAATCAAAAACAGCCTTCACGTTCGAATGGAAGGTACCGTTCGAACAAATCCCACAGACAGACTACAGATCGTCTAATTCTTAACTGAGCCCCTGATTCTCACCTTGACTTAGGCGTCCAGCACTGCTCTTTCACTCCCTCTCTTGCTCTTCTTTGCCAATAAATACTCCCTCTTTGGGAGCTTTGAGGACACACTTGGGGAGAGAGATCAAGAGCTCTCCTCTTGAAGAATACCTAGTCTTTATATGTATTTTAGTGTTTCACTTTAATTCAAGTGTTTACTTTCTAGTTCTTTAATTCAAGTTTTTTACATTTATGCGCCTTTCAATTACTGCAAGTCTTTACTACAGTTGGGAAGTTAATTCCCCACTTGTCTTTATTTCTATTGAGTTGGGAAGATAAATTCCCTACTTTTGTTGTTAAATTCATGTACTTTATGTTCTTGCCCTTACATTAATGCTCTTACTTTCTTGCTTTCAATTAAGTCTTACACCTTCATTATTTGAGCTCATCTTCTTCTTAGAGGAGTGAAATTCTTCCACTTTTCTAGACCTTTACCAAAGCCAAGAAGGGTGGAATGTTATTCACTCGTTCTTTGTTGAAGATTTAGCTTTCTTTTACTTTCTTTCACTTCTATTGCTTGAGCATCTTCTTCTTCGAAGAGTGAAACTCTTTCACTTTTCTAGAGCTTTTCCAAAGCCAAGAAGGGAGGAACGTGATTAACTCATTCATCATTGAAGATCAACTTCGGAGTTTCTCTACTTGGAGAGATGAGTACCATTCACTTTTCTAGCTTTACCCAAGCCATGAAGAGTGAGTAGTCCACATTTACTCTTTAGGGTGAGGTGATAGATATGTAATGACTATCCGAATATTATACTTGTACATTCCTTTCACACTTCAATGCTTTATTTACTTGCTTAGCGGGAGACTAGATGAGTTAAGCAAAGTTAGGATAACTTGCACAACCAAAGGATATTTCTATGATCCGGATAACTCCTACATAGAAAGATCCGTTGGTTCAAGGCAAGTACCCTAGCTAGTTCTTTGTGTAATAAATGGGTATTTCTATGGTAAATGGATGACTCCTTCTAGAAAGATTCATTGATTCAAAGCAAAGAACCCCGACTAGTATTTTGTATAACCAAGGGATCTTTTCTATGGTAAATGGATGACTCCTTCTAGAAAGATCCGTTGTGTGATACAAACTTTCTGGGATAGAACTTAAAAGATAAACTCCTCAATCTCCACCACCATTACACTTCATAAAAAGGATGGAGCTTTAACCCAGTCTATCCTTATCTTCCAATTAACTAATTGTTGACACGGGAGTTAGTTGAGTTATAAAGCACAAGTGTAATACACTGAATAATTCATTACATATCCTAAACCTCGAACTAAAGAGTGACTTTAATTATATTGGAATCTTATAATTTGTCTAGAAAAAAAATCTCTTGAAAAGAATTTAATATTCTGTTCAAGAAACCATCCACTTCTCACAAAACTCAAAAAGGTCACAATCAATCGGTCTTCATCACAGCTTACTTTGAAAACACCAAAACATATTCCCTGTGGATTCGACTCCGGACTCAAATCGGATTATTACTACAGCTTGACCGCCTGCACTTGGGTGTACACATTTCGGATCAAGTCAACAATTAATGGTAAAAACAGTAAATATAAAGTCAACAACAAGATTTATAGTGGTTCGGTCCGGGTGACCTACGTCCACTTTCTCGAATGGCAGCGATGGCCGGCGATCTTTATTAATGTATCAAGGTACTCCGGTGAGTTTACAGTGCTTAGAGAGAGGGAGAGAGAGAGAGAGCAGAGAGTGTATGGGATTCGGAGGTGTAGTGTGCGTAGGGATCAAGATGATTCTGTCCCTCCATGTGGAAATGGACTTACATTATATAGGCTCACCAAGGCGATGAGGCCATGAAGTGAGAAAGGGGTCTTCCACTATTTTGGTAAGTACAATTTTGGTAGGTGTAGACCTATTTGGTAAGCGTAGTTAAGGTAGGAATAGATCTTCGTGCTGCATATCCCAATATTCTCTCTCGCGTGCTCCTATTCCTTCGGAGGAGGACTCCTCGTCTTGAGCTCGGACGTGTCTTGGATCCACGTAGATTGGACATTTATCGGAGTCAAAAGGACTTATATCAGAGTCAAGAGGACTTGTGTTGGGCTTGCATTGAGACATCAAAGTGGAGAGGAGGGCATCAAAGGGGGCGACGCCCAAGGGCTTGCCTAAGCGGCGCCCAAGGGGCCTAGGCTGCTTCCTGTTCTCTTGTTGGGTGCCTCGCACGCATTGGATCTCTGATGGGTCGACCCTATAGAATGGGCTTCATTTTTGGGCTGTCTCGATTTATTTTTATTTAGGCTTGGCCCAGTCAAATTTGGGCTCGTCATTTGCCCCCCATGCCCCGAGCCTCTGACATTTTTTGAAAGGAAGGGGTCGAGAGCATGTACTTCTTCTAGGTGAGTCAGAATTTTTCTTGCTTCCCTCGGCACTATTCCATCTTTAGGGACTCTGCTGAGTTTACAGTAGAGGAACAAAGAGGAGTCTACACCTTTGATCTCATAGGTGACACCCAGGAGATGCATTGGGCGGCCCCTACATTGGAGATGAGAAAGGTGAGCAGCGCCCAAGGGGCTTTTGTCTTCTGTTGATGGTGTTGAGGAAGGTAGGGTCCTTAGTGTCATGGAGTACGCCAAGGAGGCCAGGAGGGCAGCGCGCATGAGAAGCCATAAGGGCAGCGCCCAGTGTGACCATGAGGGCCGCACCCTAAGCGTGAGGGACCGCTGATGTGGGTGCAGGCGCAGGTGCTGGGCACTGGCGCCAGGCTGCTGGGCGTGGGTGACAGGCTGCTGCAGAGAGTGCTGCCTGGGCGAGGCCGACTTGTGTAAGTGGGCGGCGCCCACGGGCGAGAGGGGCTGTTGGAGTATCAGAACAGCAAGAAAATCTTCGAACGATTATAACTTTGCGCACGGCCTGGAGAACTGTGTTCTGGCAAGCAGCTGTCAGATATTCATGGGCGACAAATTGGCATTCTGGGTTTTTGCCAGAGAAGGAGACTGTGATACTCTTTGGCGATGCTGGTTTTTGTCCTTGTCTCTGATTTCAGAAGCTCTGGTTGATGGGGAGATGGTGGAGACTCTTTTTGCTTTCCTCTTCTCAAGAGGATGATGCCCCCAGTGCTTCTGGTCAAGGTCCGGTTGTCAGGTTGCCCACTCTTTTTCAGACTGAGACTTCTGTGCTAGCCTTTGTATGCTATAGGAGTTGAGACTCATGTGCGGTCTTCTACGGGGACTGTAGCTCTATATGGCTCGGTGGGCATGCTTTGACTTGACTTCGGTCAATGCATTTCAAGAGCCTGCCTAGAGATGATAAAAATAATGTTATTCAAAACATTAAATTATTTAACATGATTATCTAGATTAAGAGGTAGGTTGTTTGCGCGAGAGCAAAGACGGAGTATGAGGATTGCTCGTGAGAGAGTTATCCCTCTTGAGGCTGGGCTTTTGGTGACTCGTGAGTGAGACACTAAGCTGGAGATTGATGTTGCATGGGGGCAGAGATAGGGTCGAGCTTCTTGGCGACTCACTTGAGAGTGCGAAGCTAGAGATAAAGGCTGCTTAGGAGCAGATAAAGCTGAGTTTCTCCGCGACTCATGAGAGAGTGCGAAGCTGGAGATAAGGCTGCTTCAGAGCAGGTGAGACAGAGCTTCTCAGCGACTCATGAGAGAGTGTGAAGCTGGATATGGTGACTGTCTGTGCGACAACAGAGTCATAGGTTGAGCTACGTATAGTCTCAGGAGATGGCTGTCATAGCAGATGCTTACAAGGTATGTCCCGCACTCCTTTTTGGCTTTGTACTTGGCATTCTTTCTTTACATTCTTTGGATTTGAATGTCTGCTGGTGACTGTTTCTTTGGCCTGCTTGTTTACAAATAGGCTGAAGATCAGGGAGGTAGTCGATGGTCAGGCAGCGGAGAGGCGGGCACATGAGTCTGCTGAAGAGTAGATAGGGCTCGGGCGACAGGCACGAGAGGATGTCGCGAAGCAAGTAGGGCTCGGGTGCCAAGCACGAGAGGATGCCACGGAGCAGTAGGGCTCGGCGTTAGGCACAAGAGGATGCCGTGGAGCAGTTGGGCTCGGGCGACAGACACGAGAGGATGCTGCAGAGCAGTAGGTTTAGCTACGTATAGCTCAGAAGTAGGCTATCATAGCAGAGACTTATTCCATTGAGATAGAGATGAGGAGGGCTCTCTCATCCCATTGAGATGGAGATGAGGAGGGCTTTGAGGAGTTGGACACCAGAGGCTTATTCCATAAAAATGGAGATGAGGAGGGTGTTGACGAGCTAGATGCCTGAGACTCCTTCCATTGACTTATTCTAGTGAGATGGAGATGAAGAGGGCCATCTCATTCCATTAAGATGTAGACAAGGAGGGCTCCGGGGAGAAGTTGGGCGCCTGGTGCCTAGGCTCCATAGAGATGTTGGAGGGCCCTAAGGAGCCGGCCGCTTGGTGATGGGCTCCATAGAGATGAAGAAGGGTGCTGAGGAGCCGGGCGCCTAAGGCTAAGCCTGATGATGGGTGCTTGGGCCCCTGGTGATGGGCGTCTGAGGCTCGGTGTCTGAGGCTGAGCGCCTGCTGTTGTACACCTGGTGAGAGGGGGTGAGACCCATCGTCGGGGGTACCTGCTGTTGGGTGCTTATTGTTGGGCACCTAGTGTGAGGGGTGAGACCACTTGTCAATGCTGCATCAAGAGGAGCGCTCAGGGTGGAGAGGGCTAGACCATCATGGGGGCGTTGAAGGTGGAGAGGGCGAGGTCGACGCCGAAGGTATGGAGGGCAAGGCCGACATCGAAGGTGCAGAGGGCGAGGCCGGCGCCGAAGGTGCAGAGGGCGAGACCCTCGTCTAAGCGACATCGTGGGGGCGTCCGAGGTGAGGAGGGTGAGACTGGCGCCCAAGGTAGAGATGGCGAGACCCTCATGGGGACGTCGAAGGTAGAGAAGCCGAGGCCGTCATGGAGACGCCGAAGGTGGAGAGGGCGAGACCCCTCGTCTAGGCGCCTTTGTTTACCTTGTTGTGGTTAGGTCGTAAGCAGGTAGTCCACTGTCGTAGGCGCCTATGCCTTGATGGCATTGAGGGCATCACCGAGTTAGTTTTGTACCTCTCTGATTTTCTTATCCCATTGGTTGGGGACATCCTGAGTTGGGCGGTGGTTCTAGTTTTCATAGTCACCATATGGAATCTCTCCATCGTCCTCCTGCGGAGGCACATGTGAAGGGTGAGCATGTGAGCTTCTTGGGCGTTGAGGAGGGACTGTCGGACGAGGTGCTCCCTGGTGTGGTCTTGGGGCATTCTGGTGAGGACCCCCATGGTGAGGGCTGCCTGATGCCCAAAAAGAATAGGTTGTGGCTCTTCTCCTATTGGAGGGAGTGGGGCTCCTCTCATAGAGGCGACAGGTTGAGGGGTGACCCCTCCTTGGGTGAGCATCAGTTGAATAAGTTGCTGGTTCTGCTTTACCAGCAACTGCATGATCTATAAGAGTTGTTGTCCAATAACGGGGGTCGCCGTAATAAACGGTTCCGACGGTAGAAGGGGATGTGGAGCCTCCTCCCTAAAGGTCGGGTTGTTGTCTCCCGGCCGTTGAGACATTGATCTAGTAGTGATCACCATAGAGTGAAAGAGAATGAAAAACTAGTCGTTTCCCACAGACGACGCCAAACTGATGATGCACAAAATCGTCTTCGTGCAAGTCAACAGTCAAGAGAATGATAATGTATAATTAAAGAGCAGTAAATAAGCAATCAATGACAATCACTAGTAAAACGGTAAATATAGAGTCAACAACAAGATTTATAGTGGTTCGGTCCGGGTGACCTACGTCCACTTTCTCGAATGGTAGCGGTGGCCGGCGGTCTTTATTAATGTATCAAGGTACTCTGGAGAGTTTACAATGCTTAGAGAGAGGGGGAGATATAGAGAGAGCATAGAGTGTATGGGATTCGGAGGTGTAATGTGCGTAGGGATCAAGATGATTCTGTCCCTCCATGTGGAAAGGGGCTTACATTATATAGGCTCACCAAGAAAATAAGGAATTGAAAGAATTGAATTCCATTGAATCATTAATCCATGAACATCTGAGTGACACATTGTGTAAAAATCTGACTGAAACATCTCTGATAGATCCCGACTCATCTGAGTCACATCCACAAAGCTGCTATACTCATACTGTTGAGAAATGGACACCCAGATTCGAGGAACTATCATCACATAGCACAAAGCCAATCTCATCAAGTGATAAGCCACCAAAGCCTGAATTGAAACCCCTCCCATCTGATCTCAAATATTCATTCTTAGGGGAGGACGAATCATACCCAGTGGTAATTTCATCCAAGCTAACAATCTTGCAAGAGTCTAAACTGATCACAGTTCTTAAAAAATATCAAAAAATCATTGGATGGACCATCGCTGACTTGAAAGGTATAAGTCCATTAATCTGCAATTATGCTATATATCTTGAAGAAGACTCAAAACCCTCTCGTCAAATGCAGCGACAGCGGAATCCACATATGAAGGAAGTTGTGAGAACTGAAGTGCTCAAACTCTTAGATGTAGGAATCATCTTTCCCATCTCCGATAGCAAATGGGTAAGTCCAACTCAGGTTGTGCCCAAAAAGTCTGGAGTTACAGTGGTCAAAAATGATGCAAATGAATTAGTGCCAACTCGAGTCGTCACTGGATGGCGAATGTGTATTGACTATCGAAAACTCAATTTGGTGACTAGGAAAGACCATTTCCCCCTTCCTTTTCTTGATCAGGTTCTAGAAAGAATTGCAGGTCATGAATTTTATTGCTTTCTGGATGGATATTCTGGATATAATCAAATTAAGATTGCCTTAGATGATCAGGAGAAAACCACATTCACATGCCCCTTTGGCAAGTTTGCATTCAAAAGAATGCCATTTGGACTTTGTAACGCTCCTGCAACATTCCAGAGATGCATGTTAAGCTTATTCAGTAACATGGTTGAGAATTTCTTGGAAGTCTTCATGGATGATTTTTCTGTATATGGTGACTCGTTTGACTTATGTTTGGCTAATTTAGAAAAAGTTCTAATAAGGTGTGAGGAAGCCAATCAGGTACTTAATTGGGAAAATGTCATTTTATGGTAACACAAGGCATTGTCCTAGGTCACATTGTGTCGTCTGAGGGCATGAAGGTTGATAAGGCCAAAATATATTTAATTGAAAATTTGCCTGCCCCTAAGACTGTAAAGGATGTCCGGTCATTCCTAGGACATGCAGGTTTTTACATGAGATTCATTAAAGATTTCAGTACCATTGCCAAACCAATGTGTCATCTTTTGAGCCAGGATATAATCTTTGATTGGAATGAAGCATGCCAAAGCCTTTGACAAATTGAAAGGCATGTTAATCTCCACCCCAATAATGCAACCACCTGACTGGAACTTACCCTTTGAGCTAATGTGTGATGCAAGTGATTATGTTGTATGTGCTGTATTGGGACAAAGAAAGGATAAGAAACCACATGTAATCTACTATGCAAGTAAAACTTTGAATGATACTCAAATGACTTATTCAACAACTGAAAAAGAATTACTTGCTGTAGTGTTTGCTTTGGAAAAATTTTGTTCCTATCTTGTTGGATCTTCTGTTACTGTATTTACTGACCATGCAGCTCTAAAATTTTTACTCATAGAGAAAGATACCAAACCAAGGCTTTTAAGATGGATACTCTTACTCCAAGAGTTTGATCTTGTTATTAAGGACAAAAAAGGTGTTGAAAATGTGGTGGCAGATCATCTGTCCAGACTAACCTATGAATTCCATGAGGATGGACTGCCAATCAGTGAGAAATTCCCGGATGAACAACTTTTCATGATTAATGAGACCCTATGGTACGCAAATATTGCTAATTTCTTAGCCATTGGAACACTCCCTCCATCATTCACTCCCATGGACAAAAAGAAATTTTTGAGGGAGGTTCGTAACTTCTTTTGGGAAGATCCATACGTATTCAAATACTGTAAGGACCAGATCATAAGATGTTGCATCCCAGCCCATGAAAGCAAATAGGTGATATCATTTTGTCACTCTGAAGCATGTGGAGGCCATTTCTCATC
>JAHQCQ010032753.1:0-11694 GCA_023539305.1 Ilex asprella | reverse complement strand
CATAATATATGTATATATAAAAAGATATATAGACAAATAAGATACATCTCAACACAAATAATTAACTTTCCATCAACTTTCTGTCCAATTTTAGAGGGATTAATTTTGGTGAGTTGAAAGGAAAATTAATTCATCCACTTTTTCGTCCTTTCTACTTTCTTTCCTTACCAAGCATAATGTTTTAGTTATCCCTCCAACTTTCCATCCTTCCAACTTTTCATCCTTTTATTTTTTCATCATACCAAACGGAGTATAAATTTTATACAAATTTCTTACCAGTAGCTCTGCAAATTACCAATATAAAGACAACCTTTACTTGAGAAGTGTTGCATCCGGAGTCATTAGCTTGTTGAGAGTTCTGAGAAGACCACTTATAGGAGATTCTAAATTACTAACCATGTGAAGCAACATGAAAGGTCCTAAAAAAATGAAGGGTAAAATATGTTTTCAGAGATGTGAATAAACCTCAGTTCTCTCATATGTTCTTCTCAAATATCTGAAACATCTATATTAGAACGGAAAAAGTAAGCAAGCAAGAACAAAATGCAACATAGGGTCTATTCAGAGCTGGCTTAAAATCTCAAATTTTTTTTTTATTTTAGAGAAAAAGAAGCATGGTCCGTTTGGATCCTTGCTTATTGAGCAACTTTTTCATCAATTTTTTGGACAAAAATAACTTTTATCAACACCAAGGAAAAATTGAAAAATGAAGCTTATCCAAGGGCTTCTAAGGAAAAGCTGACTCTTTAAAAAACACTCCAAATTGTTCCAAGAACTTTTTTAACTCTGATTTTTTTTTTCACTTTTCAAACCTCTATTTTGCACCCAAAAAAGCCAACTTCAAACGGGCGCATAATCACATTCTGACCCCATTCCCCACACCATCCTACTCCACCCCACCACAACCCCTTATCTGGTCATGAAAATTAATATAGAGTAAAGCAAAGAAGCAGAATGAAGTCCATAGGCAATATACAATGCTCCACTCACTCCTACAAGAGTAGGACTTCAAATACCAGTAAATCTCAGAGATAGTATAATTAGGGGAGATGAAAGCATTATTTTCACATCACAAAATGGAAATCTCACCTTATTTTTGCCTGTTAACTTAACACACATCTGATGATCAGGTTCATGGAAGAAGAGGGAAAGGACAAGGGTCTCACTTTAAGCACTTGGTGACTGAGTTTTTAGTCAATGCTTGATTAACAAAAGATCAATTGATTTGCCAAGGAATATGCAGCGAAAATTCCAAGAACCTGTGAAATAGGAGTAGACACATGAAAATTGCTTTATAAGTTGAATGACTAAATTCTATAAGCATCTAATATTTGAATTACGAAAAACCATACTTCATGCGCAGGCACCATGCAGCAAGACGAGTATATAGTTCCTTGGGAAAAAATCTCTGAAAGTCAGAAATTCCAGTAGATCACAATATTGCATCTTAACTTTAATCCGTTTCAGTAGCACACTGTTGTCCGGTCAATGTGTCGAGAAAGAGGTGCAATTATGCTTTCAGGCAAACGAGTGTTCTGACGAGAAGAGCTAGAGTTTCAACGGGATTATATAAAGTTAGAGAGACTAGTTAAGGGGAATAAGCTTAAGCTAATGGCCTCTTTGATTTGACTTTCGATAGACCTCGACTTTTTTCGAGCTTGGTAACCTCTAGTTTGATCAGGAAAACCAGCTATTTGACAAGGCAACAACTATTCAACCAAAACCAGAAGGCATGGATCATTAAATGTACCTATTCGAACAAAGCCTTGGACCCCCTGATGATAGTACCCGGGTGGACTATTGGATACGAACATAGAACTACCAGGTAAAGGAGAGAAACTTGGGATCGAGTCTCGTCTGCTATGATCTCCCCAGTCAAAATTTCAGATTTGGAACCGAATGAGAGTTGTTGTTGCGAAATTCAATTTCCATGTTTCCCGCTAAGCATTAGATTCGCTTTGTTGGGGCTATGAAATGAATGCATATGAAAACCTTCCTACTTAGAACAAGTAATTGTCGTCGATCAACCCTACCTTCGAATTTTGCATATAGTACCCCGGGTCTTGAACTGACAGGAATACAGGCTTTGGTATCCAAAGTGAAACAGATACTAGTTTAAATCATGAATGGGGTAATCCGTCCCCTCTCTAGCCATCTTTACATCTGCCTATGTTTTATGGTTAGGGGTGAGCCGCAACATGCGCTCGTTACTTGTTGTTCAAGTAACTCAAACTCCTATTGATGGTATTGATTCAACCGCGACTATTGCTTAATCTTATTCTCATTCACCTGCTCCAGCCATGCTAGTTGCTGCTATCTCAGCTCAGTCAATTGGTTTTGAACGAATAGATGGTACTGAATACTTGAACATCTGCATCTCGAAACTTGGAGACTAGTTCTCAATGATCGATCGATAACTAACTAACTTCTGCCCGAACCCACCTATTTATGCTTCATTCCGATCCCTATGCACTCGCACTGGTTCAGAGAGCTATTGAGACGAATCCGCGCTTATGTTCAGCCCTATATAGGTTGGCGGGCGGGCTAAAAAATCCGCTGAAACGAAAATCCAACTAATCCGTAGTAATCCGAATGGAGCTTCATATGGTGCGCAAGGTGCAATCCCTAAAGATATCAAAAGACTATATATAAAGGAAAACAGATAAATTATCCCTTCAAGAGTAAACATAAGGGCCAACATAGAGATCAAACTCTGGTTGGATTTCACTGCACTGGTCTTAGAAAGGCAAGCAGAGATTTAACTTCAAGGAACACAGCACCAAATAGTTATGCTGTTTTTTGCATTCTGCCATATCCCTGACCCTGTTCTTAATAACAAAATGGCACAAAAGGAATAAGTTGGATTAGTTCAGGACAAAAGAAGATGGGAGCATTTCTAGTGTAAATTGGCGAACTATTTCACATGTGTGTCGGAATTTTCATGCTGAAGGAAATAGCAGAGACATTATTACAACAACAACTGATTTTGTAATTAGAAGTAGCAGTGAGTATAATATAAAGCTCATAAATGCACGTGTGTATATAAGAGCCAAAATTTATTAACCAAGTAACAAAAAATTCCCACACTGAGGCCACATTAAATGGAAATATTGGTATCCAGCTCACAGACATAGCGGAGCAAAGTTAAGGAACTATCTATGTTTAGTAACCAATGGAATCGAGAGAAAGTGAAGCATACAAGCATAGTATAACTATTCATTACCTCATTTGGAAATATCATCAAGGGAGCTGGTTTCTGTCATCCTCCTCATGGGTTTCTCAACACCTCTAAGTACGGGAGTTGAAGCAGATAATTTTGCCTTCCTGATGCCCTCAGCATGAGCTCAAAATGATATACAAGAACCCTTCCTGCAATAACAACTATGCCGGTTACTCTCAAGAGCATTGACTTTTGAAGCTCCCAGGACAACATAAGGGAATAGATACCCCCCATGCCACCATTAAATTATTCATATGATCTTCAGAACAAATACAAGCTTGTGCACTCGGTACAACCTTTTGCAAACCTTGTCAGTTCTAATCAATAAAGAATCTTTCTCCTAAGTAGTTGAATAATACAAGTTTCCATCTTCCCCACATAATTTTTTGTGTTCAGGGTTGCAGTCTGATCTCCATTCATTTCTATCTTTATACAAATCCAATTACTTATGTAGACTAGTGTGAGTCTGCCTTCACCAGTATCCTCTGCAAGAGCAAGATCCATTTTTAAAATGATGGAAGCGACTCGAGTCCCTCAATATAATTTCATGTTCAATGATCTGAGAAATGTAGGTAATGGCAATATGGCAATCACCACAGACACGCAAGTTCTTGGTGATTCTAATGGGCACACCTGGAGCTGATATGAGAATGCCATAAGCAAGAGCCAACTTCTCACTATGTTCGAAAAGGAGGTCGCCTTTCTCCTCATCATCTACGTCATGAAGAGCAAAGCTCGTCTCAGGCACATAGCCAATAGCTTTGATGCGATCAATTAGGTCTCCAAGGGTATCATAAATCTGTTCAGACTGCGGGTGAGATCGGTCCCCCACGAAAAAGGTTGCCGTACCTTTTTTTCCTTGGACCCAACTGCAGCCAGGCCTTTTTTTAATCCCTGTGTGTTTCATCAAAGATCTGATCCTGGCCACATCTTTCCAGCGTCTAGCATTGGCGTATATGTTTGACAGAAGTGTATATGACCCATCATTCTCCGACTCCAATTCTAACAACTGACCAGCAGCATATTCCCCAAGCTCAACATTTGCATGAGTTCTACAAGCACTAAGCAATGCTACCCACACTATCGGATTTGGTTCCATAGGCATGCCTTTGATGAGTTTCATGGCTTGATCCAATCGACCAGAGCGACCCAAAAGGTCAACCATGCAAGCATAATGTTCCACCCCAGGATCAACCCTGAACTCTGTTTTCATGCTGTTGAAGTATTTGATTCCTTGGTCAACCATCCCTGAGTGGCTACAGGCATAGAGCACAACAACAAAAGTTACACCATCTATGGGTAGACTTGTTTTCTTCATTTCATCAAAAACTTGGAGAGCCTCCTCACCACGACCATGCATGCCATATCCTGTCATTAGAGATGTCCAAGATACAGAATTCCTCTGGTACATGTTGTCGAACACAACTCTGGCCCCATCAACATCTCCAGATTTGCCATACATGTCTATGAGGCAGTTGGCCACGAACATCATGGTGGACTCATATTGATTTCGTAAGACATAAGCATGAATCTGCCGACCCATCCTTAAAGCACCCAGACGAGCACAAGCCATCAAGGCACAAGATATAGTGAATGCATTTGGCATTAGAGAGCTTTTATGTTTTAGCATCTGAGAGAAAAGTTCTAATGCATCATTGGCTTCCCCATGCTGTGCGTACCCACCAATCATGATAGTCCAAGTCACCACATTCCTATCCTTTGGTGCCATAGACCCAAACATGGAATGAGCAATTTTGGGACATTTGCACTTAGCATACATATCTATTATTGCATTGATTACCATTAGATCATCCCCAGGATCGTTCCCATCTAAGTAAAGAAGGCATTTTATGGCGTAACAATGAGTCTCCTTTCCCAGAAGCAATGCTCCAACAGAAGCACATGCAGAAAGTAGGGACACAAGAGTAACAGCATTGGGCTGTGACCCACGAATTCGCATTTGCCTAAAGACATCAAGGGCTTCATATCCACGACCCCTCTGAGCATAACCTGCAATTACAGCACTCCAGGTCACTACATCCAACAAAATTTCCTGCTCCCGCATATCCTCGAACAATCCAAGAGCATCCTCAAATCTACCAATCTGAGAGTATCCAGTAACCATTGCATTCCAAGAAACCACATCCTTCACCTTCATTTGCTCAAAAACGTTGTTCGCTTTGTCCATCGATCCACACTTGGCATACATGTCTACTATAGCATTACCAACAAACACATCCCCAAACAACCCACTCCTAACCGCGTAGCCATGAACCTGTTTACCTTGAACCCATGCACCAACAGAAGCACAAGCCGGAAGTATATTGACAAGGCTCACAGCATCTGGCTGAAGTCTAAAGTCACCTTGCCCATTCATCCTGTCAAACATCTGTGATCATAGAGACAAAACATTTCAACTTTGATGCCACAAGAAATAACATTATCTTCCATTTAATCACCAAGAGAACCACTTAATGCAGAGTGAGGAAGTGAAGCGCCATCACCGAGAGAACAAGATAAAGCAACTGATAAATCATGCATCTCATGTTGTTTAAGGTTCTCTATTTGTTTAAGCTCCTCAAATATGTGTAAAACTCAATGGAACCAATTAGGTCAACTAGGTTGTGTTGTACTCTCAACAAACTTTTTTATTTCTCATCGCTGTTTATAAATTTCATATCAATTAAACAAGAAATAAACCAGCTATATTTGCGCAGCTAGAATATATAAAGAAAACCCTTAGACTAATTAAAATGCATTACACTTTCTATTAAGCAGCTGTGAGCAAAGAAAATACTTAACTCACCAGACACGAACAAGTCTTAAAACGGGAGAATTAGTTCAACAAACAAAGGTCAGAAATTGAGATTTTACTTATTTTCTTTTCTTTTTTCATTGCTCTCCAACATTTCTCAGCAACCAAACAGAACTTTAAATGATTCATGTATTAACATATCAGTAAGGCTATTTAGAACTAATAATCTACCTTACTATCTTGACCTTGTGATGTGCAGATGACAAACCATTATTGTAATTGCAACAACTGGACTATTTTATTCAAATCAAGTCATTGACAAGTTATTATGTCCATATTGGGTCAAATTATTAGGTCTCAATAGCATTATTCCTAACATAGGCATCCAATCCCTAATACTCTCTTTGGAAAAAAAAAAAAAAGACAAGTAAACCGATCTTTGTTATTGAGTAGTCAAATGAACATCAGCAAAACTATAGAATTATTTTTGATTATTTTTTTGATTGGTTATATTTAATTAACTAATACACAAGTATTTATATACATCGGATAAGGCTACGGTACCGAATGGTACCATGCCAGCCATTGATTTGATTTTGAATGATTTAGAACAATTGATTGTAAAATGATAAGGTAGTAAAAAAAACAAAATGTTGATGAGTTAACTTTTTGTTAGAGCAAAAATAAATGTAATACATTTCATTACCATAACACTCCCCATATTATATATGCAGAGAAAAAAAAAAATATATTATATATGCAGAGAGGAGAGAGGTTTGTATATTGTACATGGTACATACCTTTAGCGCAGTGGCAGGATCACCATTCTGAACATAAGCAGCAACAATAGAATTCCAAGAAACCACATCTCCTACCCCTCTCTGCGACATTTCATCAAACATCAGTCGTGCATCATCCAAAGCACCACACTTCCCATACATAGCTACAATGGCATTGCAAACAAACACATTACCATCGAACCCATTAATACGAACAGCAGCGTGAATAGAAGCCCCCCTCTTAAACGATGGAAGCTCGCCACACCCCTTGAGAACGTAAGGAAAAGTGTAGCCATCAGGCCTCCATCCAAGTCTTTGCATTTGGACATAGAGTTTGAGGGCATCATTGAAAAGATCACGGTGGAGTACATTGTGTTTTATGAGGGTGTTCCAGTAAAATACTGTGTATGGAGAAGGAAGGAGGCCGTGTTTGAGTGTTGTGAGAGCGTCGGATGGTGCATCGCATGTGATGTACACGTGCACCAGTTGGGATACAGGTGTTGTTGTGTCTGCCTTGAGGTTGAGCCCTCTCACTACAATTTGCTGGTGGATTAGCTTGGCTTCGGCTAGAGATTTGCATCTTTTCAAGAGTGAAATTACACTGCCACTGGGAGTGAAAGTAGAGTCTAGTGTTGATTTTGACGTAGAGGAAAAGAAGTTGGCAATGCAGGTGGTGGCCGGGGTGAGTTGCAGTCGTTGTTTGAGCTTGGGAGGCAACGACGAGGGGAGAAGCATAACATACTATTGTTTAGAGTATCACAATGGTCTACGATAGGGATGGTGGGTGGGGCTTGTGGCCGGAGAGTTTAAAGTGAACCACCCCTTTGGACCAGAAATAAGGTAATGAAACAGGGTCATTTTGGACCAATACCTACAAGAATAAATTTTGTATAATTGTTCAATAATGTTAAACACCTATGAACAAATAAAAAAAATTTGAACTGAAATTAAGATTTCAATAATTTTAAACCCAATTTCACTAATTTTATCTAGGTCGTGAAAAAAAGGTGAGTCCCAAATTTAAAATTGTAGCACAAACAAGATGGTAAATCTATACAACCAATAAATTTAGCCTTGAAATTTGATCAAAATATCATTATTATTTATATTTATATATATATCAAAATATCATTACTACTAATAAAAGTAAGTTATTTGTGAAAAACTTTTATTTTTTCATTTTATCCTTGGTTTGTACTTTTATGTCAATTTTATCATTGATTAAATAGCTACAGTAACTTATTATAGGTTTAGAGGAGTTGGCTTCAATACCAAAAAGGTAAAAATAGGTACAATACCGAAAAACTAAAAAGACTCTATGTTTGTCACCTGTACACTCCGAAACCCATAAAAACCTATAAACGATTTTACTGGTATATATTTTAAAAATAAGTGAACCCCTATACGCTTTAAAAATAAGTGATAATAGAAATTAAAATGATAATTATTTATTATATTTAAACATGAAATAAAAATATAAGAAATTTTTTACAATAGTTGGGGTTATTGAGTGAAATTAAATTTATATTTTAGATTAAGTTAAAAATATTAAGAGGTTAGATTAGGTTATGTAAGTTCACCACTATTTTAAGTGATAATAGATATTAAGTTCACCACTAAATAAATTACAACAAAGTTATCATATTTGGGTATACTTTTTGGGTTAAATTAAAATAGGTACAAAAATTTGGGGTAATATGAAACTAAATAGTTGAGAGTGTAATATAAAAAATATGAGGAAAAAATTAAAAAAGAGTGATAATTTAGGGGTATAAGTGTAATTTAATGTTAACCAAAAGGCAACTGGTTGAGATCAAGATTAATTTGCAAACTTGAGACCGATCGCTCATATAACGATCAACTTAGATCGCTACAACAAGCGATCCAACTTGAAACCGATGGCTACAACAAGCGATCAAACCTGAACCCGATCTTATATAACCTGATAGCTACATAACCCAATAGCGATCAACTTAGATCGCTAATCTAACCCCCAATCGATCTTCGTATTCCCCCAAAAAATCCAACTCCTCAAAACCCTAATCGATCTAACCTAATTACATACCCTAAATCAGCGATCTAACTCCGAATCGGTGAAAACCCAACTTGATTGCATACACAAAACCCTAAATCACAACCATCACCATAGTCTCGAACCCCAAATCAGTAACCAAATCGAATCGAACCCAATCGCCACCGGAGCCACTACCACTGGCCAGACCGACCACGTCCAGAGCAACCACCGCCACTGCCACCGCCTTCTTCTTCTCCGAGGTATCCATTTTTTCCTTTTCTCTCAATTTCATCATATTTATGTATGCATAGTTGTCTCTCTCTCTCAATTTCATAATATTTTTGTACACATAGTTGCATAAGGGATGTGTTTTTGGGGTTGAACGAATGATAATTTTTGTGAATGATGGTTCAAAAGTAATGCAATTTTATCTTCTTCTCATCTCCTTCAATTGTTATTGCTCAAAAGTAATAGATAATCTTTTGATTTTTTTCTTGTTACAGCAGAGTATAATGACTGAAGGAAGAAAGAAGTATAGACCAAAAGTTGTAGATAACATTAGGGAAAAAATGAAGAGGAAGAAGAGTTGTAATATCCTCCCTCCATTGGTCCCTCTTCGAAGAAAAAATGTAATCATCCTCCCTCCACCAATCCAGTTGATCCCACTATTGATCCTTCCTTCAATACATCAAGTTCATCCAACCTTATATGCAATAAAGGCATATCTTTCTTCAACAAAAATTGCAAACACCGGTATGATAACTGCTTTTATAATAAGTTTTTATTATCGGAGAGGAGTGTTTTACTAGATCAATTAAAAGATATAGGATGTGATTTTATTTTTGTTCTTCATCAATGGAATTCTGCAGTTAATATCAAGAAGACGGATAAAACATATAATACATTAGTGAAGATTTTTTTTTCTAACATGCATGATATTGATAAATGTGATCACAAGTTTAAGTCTCTTGTAAGGAATGTAAGTTTTGAAGTAATCCCAAATTTAGTTTAAAAAATATTGGGAGTTAGCCGACCCTTCCTTCATAACGATACACTTACCTATCCATTCAAGAATGCTAAGGACATACATCAGTTGAAAGATGTTTATGCAAAAATTGAGGGTATACCTAATAATTTTAGTGAGAGTGTTGACAATCCAATATTTTTTCAGCAAGACCTTACTCCCAAATATAGAGTGTTAAACCTTATAGTGGGCTACAATATTAGTCCAAGAGGACATACTACTGATTTTGGACTTGATTGAGTTCGTCTCCTCTATGTCATTGAAAAGGGTATATGTATAGATCTCCCTTGTGATTTCAAAGATTATGGAGGATTGTGGAGTTGTGATTCACTCAAGTGACGCTTATTCCACTCCCATGAATCCAATTTATGGTAGGACAATAAAAAAGAGTTTGGGGCAAGGGAAGAATAAAAAAACTCATCATCTTCAAGTTGAAATCCAGAATGAAGTTGCGGCTAAGGATGATATTGCAGCCCAGGATGTCCCAAATTCTTTCACGGGTGGTCTTCCTCCATTGGATGATCCTCTATTGACTATATTTGGACATTTGCTGGTACAAATGGGCAGAAAGATTGAGGAATTTGAAAATACTCAAAATAAAATAAAGGAGTCTCTGAAATTGATTGATAGTAGGTTGGATAGAATTGATAGTAGATGGGATAAAATTGAGTCTTTTTTATGAAAAGTGAAGAAATAGCTAGGAAGTGACAATTACATGTAATTGTAGTTGTTGGTTGTTGATACAATAGTTGAACTAACAGTAGTGAAATGTGATGAAACAAATTAATGCAATATGATATATTTTTGGTAATGGTTGTGATGAGCAAATGATTATGATGAGCATGATTGTGGTAATTTAGTAGTAAGATTATAAATTCTTACCGTAATTTTACCTCTAAAAATCCGACAAACCTGTTGTATTCTTACACCCAAAAAAAGTTGTATTCTAAGCCCAAACAAGTTATATTATAACCCAAAAAATGGTAATGTTAACAAAAAAAATAATAATCTTGCCTCAAATAATGGGTAATCTTACTAAAAAAATGGTATTCTTACAAAATAACAAGTGATAATGTTACATCGAAAAAACGTAGTATTCTAAGCAAAAGCAAGTTGTATTCTAACCCAAAAAATGGTAATGTTAACCAAAAAAATAGTAATATTTTCCTCAAAAATGGTAATTATCCCAAAAAAAATGATAATATTACCCAAAAAAGTGATAATTTTGCTTCAAATAATGAGTACTCTTATAAAAAAATGTGGTATTCCTATCAAATAAAAGTGATAATGTTAATAAAAAAAGTGGTACTCTTAACCAAAAAAATAGTAATGTTAAACAAAAAAATGGTACTCTTAACTAAAACAGTGGTAATGTTAACCAAAAAAATGATAATATTATCCAAAACAATGGTAATGTTAACAAAAAAGTGCTAATGTTAACCAAAATAGTGGTATTTTTAACCAAAATAGTGGTAATATTAACCAAAAAAATGGTAATATTATCCAAAACAGTGGTACTCTTAATCAAAATAATGATAATGTTAACAAAAAAAGTAGTACTCTTAACCAAAACAGTGATAATATTAACCAAAAAAGTGATACTCTTAACCAAAACAGTTATACTTTTAACCAAAACAGGTGGTAATGTTAACTAAAAAAGTGGTAATATTAACCAAAAGAGTAGTAATGTTAACCAAAAAAGTTGTACTCTTAACCAAAACAGTGGTAATGTTTAGGGGTGTCCATGGGTCGGGTTATCCACGGGTCCCGTTACCCGGCCCGAAACCCAATAGACCCAATAGTTGGCCTGCCTGAGCCCGAGTCCAATATCTTTTAAAAAAGGGTTTGAGTTTACCCCTAAACTTACTATCCGGCTCGAAGAGCGAAGCCCACATACCAAAT
>JAHQCQ010032752.1:0-11695 GCA_023539305.1 Ilex asprella | reverse complement strand
GGAAGCATAAAGTAAATGTATCTGTCTTTATATGTAGATGTAGGAGGAGACTTAATGGAGGTAGGAGACGTGGAGTATTAGACTTTAGATCTGCCAAACCACCTGAGATAATGCAGGTTGTTTGTTCGTCACTTTTGCCTTTGCAGGAGGGAGAGAGAGAGAGAGAGAGAGAGAGGTGGGGACCTGGGATTCAAAGTTCCATTCAATGATCGTATATCGTGGGCTGATCTAAAGGTCTGTGCTACATATACGAATAACCTAACCCTAACCCCTAACTCTAACACTAACCCTAATTCTAATTCTAACTTCAGCAATGCTACTCAATTTGGGACCAACTCAGTGATCTAATTTAATGCACTCAGTTAATTAGTTATAAAATATTGTAATTAAAACTTAAAAAATTGACTTAATTTATTAATTTAATAATGTGATCAAATAGTGTTATAAAAAATTGACTTAATTTGTTGATCTAATAATGTGATCAAATAATATTATTGAGACAGTAACTCTTAGACTTTTCATTGGAACTCTATTACTTGACATGTCATTATATCTACAAATTATGTCATCATTTTTTGTTCTTTTTGTTCCAATTTTAGATTGAGTTCACTTTTAATCTAATGACTGTTGACGAGCCCGAATTTAGATGGGCCGAGCCCAGTCAAGATAAACCGAGAAAGCCCAAAAGAGAGTCCAATCAAAGTCCACCAATCGGAGAAAGTCCAAATTGAAACTGGTTCGACCCATGGATTATGAAGACATCAAGGGGAGGGCACCAAGAGGAAGACACCAAGAAGAGCCCAAGAGCCCTTGGGCGCCGCCTAGGCTGGCTCCCTTGGGCGCTGGCTTGGGCTGGCCCCTTTGGGCGTCTCCTCCAATTTCTTGTTTCGGCCTCTCAACTCCAATATGAGTCAAATCCCACTCCAATGCAAGTCCGAGCTCAAGACGACGATCGAGTCTAATGTCAGCTGAGAGTCCTCCTCCGACTAAATAGAAGCACGTGGGAGAGAATGATGGGATAAAGATCTATTCCTACCCTAAGTGTGCTTACCGAAGAGGTCTACTCCTACCAAAAAGTGTGCTCACCGCCTCACCGCCTCATATACCTATATAATATAAGCCCCTCTCCATATGGGAGGGCATGGATCTTGATCCCTCACACACACATCTCTCTTTCTCTCTCTCGTAAAGCACTGTAAACTCTCCGGAGTACCTTAATACATTCTCTCTCGTAAAGCAGTGTAAACTCTCCGGAGTATTTTGATACATTAATAAAGATCGTCGGCCACCGCTGCCATGCAAGAAAGTGAACGTAGGTCACCCGAACCGAACCACTATAAATTTTGGTGTCGACTCTAAATTTACTGTTTTACCATTGATTGTCATTGATTGCTTATTTACTGTTTTTTAATTATACATTATCATTCTCTTGACTGTTGATCTTGTACGAAGACGATTTTGTGCATCATCAGTTTGCTGCCGTCTGTGAGAACGACTAGTTTCCTACTCTTACAATCTATGACAATCACTATCAGATCAAAGTCTCAACAGCCAGGAGACAACAACTTGACCCACAGGGAGGAGGCTCCACCTCCCCTTGCACCGTCTGAACCGTCTGCTACGGCGACTCTCGTCGTTAGACAACAGCTCTTACAGACCATGCACTCATCGGTAAAGTAGAACCAACAACTTATTCAACTGATACTCACCCAAGGAGGGGTCACCCCTCAACCTGTCGCCCATATGGGAGGATCCCCACTCCCTCCAACAAGAGAGGAGCCACAACCTATCCTTTCTGGGCATTAGGCATCCCCTTACCATGAGGGTCCTCGCCAGAATGCCCCAATACCACACCAGGGGGCACCTCGTCCTGCAGTCCCTCCTCAATGCCCAAGAAGCTCACATGCTCACCCTTCGCATGTGTCTGTGCAAAAGGACGATGGAGAGAGTCCATATGGTGACTATGAAAACCAGAACCACCGCCCAACTCAGGATGTCCCCAACCAATGGGATGAGAAAATCAGAGAGGTACAAAACTAACTCGGTGATGCCCTCAAAGCCATCAAGGCACAGACGCTTGTGACCATGGACTACTTGCTTACGACCTAACAACAACAAGGTAAACAAAGGCGCCTAGACGAGGTGTCTCGCCCTTTCTACCTTCGGCGTCTCCATGATGGCCTCGCCCTCTCTACCTTGGGCGTCTGTCTCACCCTCTCCACCTCCGACGCCTCCCATGATATGGCCTAGACGAGGGGTCTCGCCCTCTCCACCTTGGGCGTCTCCCAAGATGTCGCCTAAACGAGAAGTCTCGCCCTCTCCACCTTCGGCGCTTCCATGATGGCCTCGCCCTCTCCACCTTCGGCGTCTTCATGTTGGTTTCGCCCTCTCTACCTTGGGCATCGGTCTCGCCCTTTCCACCTTGGGTGTCTCCCATAATGTCGTCTAGACGAGGGGTCTCGCCCTCTCCACCTTGGGCATCCCCATGATGGTCTCGCCCTCTCCACGTTCGGCGTTTCCATGATGAC
Organism: Ilex asprella; assembly: GCA_023539305.1. Lineage (NCBI taxonomy): Eukaryota > Viridiplantae > Streptophyta > Magnoliopsida > Aquifoliales > Aquifoliaceae > Ilex > Ilex asprella. Next base: position 9,167 of record JAHQCQ010032752.1, on the reverse strand, counting down.
CTCGCCCTCTCTACCTTGGGCGCCGGTCTCGCCCTCTCAACTTTCAGCGTCCCCATGATGGCCTCGCCCTCTCTACCTTGGGAGTCGGTCTCGCCCTTTCCATCTCGGGCATCTCCCATGATGTTGCTTAGACGAGAGGTCTCGCCCTCTCTACCTTTAGTGCTCTTCTTGATGCCTAAACGATGGGTCTCACCCCCTCTCAACAGGCAACCTAGATGATGGGTCTCACCCCCTCTCACCAGGCGCCCAACTCCTCCTCAGAGCCTTCCTCGTCTCCATCTTAATAGAATGAGAGAGCCCTCCTCATCTACATCTCACTGGAATGAGTCAATGGAAAGAGTCTCAGGCATCTAGCTCGTCAGCACCCTCTTCATCTCCATCTCTATGGAATGAGTCTCAAGCGTCCAGCTCCTCAGAGCCCTCCTCATCTCCATCTCTATGGAATGAGCCTCAGGTGCCCAGCTCCTCAGAGCCCTCCCTATCTCTATCTCAATGGGATGAGTCTCCGCCGTGACAGTCTACTTCTGAGCTATACATAGCTCTACCAACTGCTCATGGCATCCTCTCGTGCCTGCCACCGGAGCCCTATTGATCCATGACATCCTCTCATACCTGTCGACCGAGCCCTACTGCTCTGTGGCATCCTCTCGTGCCTGCCACCCGAGCCCTAATTACTCCGCGGCATCCTCTCATGCCAGTCGCCCGAGCCCTATCTGCTCTTCAGCAGACTCATGTGCCCGCCTCTCCGCTGCCTGACCATCGACTGCCCCCTGATTTTCAGCCTATTTGTAAACAAGTAGGGCAAAGCAGCAGTAACCAACAGACATTCAAATCCAAAAAATGTAAAGAAAGAAAGTCAAGTACAAAGCCAAAGAGGAGTGCGGGACATACCTTGTAAGTCTCTGCTACGACAACCATCTCCCGCGACTATACGTAGCTCGGCCTATGACTATGTTCTCGCACAGATGGTTACCATATCCAGCTTCGCACTCTCTCATGAGTCGTCGAAAAGCTCGACCTTACCTGCTCCGAAACAGCCTTATCTCTAGCTTCGCGTTCTCTCATAAGTCGTCGAAAAGCTCGACCTTACCTGCTCCGAAACAGCCTTATCTCAAGCTTCGCACTCTCTCATGAGTCGCCGAGAAGCTCGACTTTACCTACTCCTAAGCAGCCTTATCTCCAGATTCACACTCTCTTATGAGTTGTCGAGAAGCTCGGTCTTACCTGCTCCTAAGCAGCCTTATCTCTAGCTTCGCACTCTCTCATGAGTCGTCGAGAAGCTCGGCTTTACCAGCCTCCAGGTGATGCCCACAGCGACCTCCAGCACCACTTCTAGCTCCAGCCCTTCTCATCTCCATCTCAATGGAATGAGTCTCTGCTACGGCACCCAACTCTCGAGACTATATGTTGCTCGGCCTTTGACTATGCTCTCGTGTAAGTTACGCAAGTCACCTTATAAGCCTCTGCTACGGCAGCTAACTCCCGGGACTATACGTAACTCGGCCTCTATGACTCTGTTCTCGTGCAAGTAGTCACCTCTGCTACGACAGTCATCTACCGACATTATATGTTGTTCGGCCTCAGCTCATGCGGCTCGAGACGCCCACAACTCTATCTTTGCTCCCATGCAAACAACCTGCAGGTAATCATGTAAAAATATTTTAATGTTGGGATAACACTGTTTCTGTCAGGTAAACTTTTGAAACTCAAGTCATTTGTACTGGAGTCCCAACTCCTACATCTAGCTCTGATGCACACATGAGTCACAGAAGGAGTGGGGGCACTACCGAGACTCATCTCCCGGGAAACAACCTGACTATCGAACTTTGATCGAGAAGAACTGGGGGCGTCAGACCTCGTCCTCTGGAGAAAAGGGAAGACACCACCCAAAAGCACAGAGAGACTCCACCACTTCCCCGTCAACAGGGCACTTGCAATTAGAGACAAGGCCAGTTAGTGACCAAGCACCAAAGATGCACCCCCCATAGCAAGACTCAAAATGTCACCTAAACACAAACACAGTAATGCCCAAGGCCTCCTGGCGTCGCCCAAGACGCCTGCTTAGCCTCTTGGCAGCGTACAAGGCACATATCCCAGCCTCATGACATCACTCAAAGCACCAACTGCTCTTCATTAGCCTATATCTCCAACTTCGCACTCTCTCGAAAGTTGCTAAGAAGCTCGACCTAATTCTACCTTTGCTCCTGAGCAGCCTATACCTCCAGCTTCGTACTCTCTCGTGAGTTGTCAAAAAGCTCGGTCTATGACTCTACTCTCACGCAAGTAGTCACATTTGCTACAACAAACATCTGTCGAAGACTATACGTAGCTCGGTCTATGACTCTGCTCTCGCGCACGTAGTCACCTTGTAAGCCTCTGCTACGGCAACCTCCCTTCGAGACTCTGAATGGCTTGGCCTCAGTTCATATGACCCTCTCATGGGACGTCCACAACTCTGACTTTACTCTCACGTAAACAAACAACCCGCTTTTTTTTTTCCAAGTAATCATGTTAGATGGTTTAAATGTTGAGATAACATTGTTTTTGCCAGATACACCTTTGAAAGTCAGACCGTTTGCACTGGAGTCCCAACTCCTACAATTGTACAACAGCTAGCTTTAGTATACACAGAAGTTCCAGTCTAGGAAAGAGTGGGGCAACCGCCGAGTCCTATCTCCCAGAAAATAACCCGACAATCAGACCCTAATCGAGAAGCATTGGGGGCGTCAAACCTCACCCTCTTGAGAAGAGGGGAAGACTCCGCTCTAAAAGCAAAAAGAGTCTCTACCATCATTCTATCAACAGGAGCCTCTGAAATCAGAGACAAGGTCAAGAACCAGCATAGCAGAAGGATATCACAATCTCCTTCTGTAGCAAAAACCCAGAATGTCATTTCGTCTCTCATGAATGCCTGACAGCTGCTTACTAGAACACAGTTCTCTAGCCCGTGCACAAAGTTATAATCGTTCGAAGATTTTTCGGCTATTTTGATACTCCAACAGTCCCTCTCGCCCATGGGCGCCGCCCACTTACACCAGTCGGCCTCGCCCAAACAGCACGATCCATAGAGCCTGGGGCCCACACCAGCCTGGCGCCAGTGCCCAGCACCTGCGCCTGCGCCTGCGCCCACGCCAGCGGTCCTTCACGCCTAGGGCGCTGCCCTCATGGCTTCTTATGGGCACCACCCTCCTGGCCTCCATGGCGTATTCCATGACTCCTAGGTCTCTACCTCCCTCAACAGAAGACAAAACCCCCTTGGGCGCTGCTCACCTCTCTCATCTCTAACGTGGGCGCCACCCAATGCATCTCCTGGGCGTCGCCTATGAGATCAAAGGTGTAGACTCCTCTTTGTTCCTCTATTGTAAACTCAGCAGAGTCCCTTGGAATGAAAAGATATCTAAGAAATCAAGAAAATTCAAACTCAATCCGATGAAGGCGGAGCACATGCCGCGACCCCTTCTTCTCGCCAAAAGTCAGAGGCTCAGGGCATGGGGGGCAAATGACAAGCCCGAATTTAGCTGGGCCGAGCCCAGTCAAGATAAACCAAGAAATCCCAAAAGAGAGTCCAATCAAAGTCCACCAATTGGAGAAAGTTCAAATCTAGATTGGTTCGACCCATGGATAAGGAAGGCATCAAGGGGAGTGCATCAAGAGGAAGGCACCAAAAAGAGCCCAAGAGCCCTTGGGCGCCGCCCATGGCAGCCCCTTGGGCGCTTGTTTTGGCCTCTCAACTCCAATATGAGTCCAATCCCACTCCAATGCAAGTCCGAGCTCAAGACGACGATCGAGTCTAATGCCAGCTAAGAGTCCTCCTCTGACTAAATAGGAGCACGTGGGAGAGAATGACGGGATAAAGATCTATTCCTACCTTAAGTGTGCTCACTGCCTCACCGCCTCATCACACCTATATAATATAAGCCCCTCTCCATATGGAAGGGCATGATCTCGATCCCTCACACACACATCTCTCTCTCTCTCTCTCTCGTAAAGCACTGTAAACTCTTCGGAGTACCTTGATACATTCTCTCTTGTAAAGCATTATAAACTCTCTGGAGTACCTTGATACATTAATAAAGATCGCCGACCACCGCTGCCATTCAAGAAAGTGGACATAGGTCACCTGGACCGAACCACTATAAATCTTGGTGTCGACTCTAAATTTACTGTTTTATCATTGATTGTCATTGATTGCCTATTTACTGTTTTTTAATTATACATTATCATTCTCTTGACTATTGATCTTGTACGAAGACGATTTTGTGCATCATCAACTGTATTAAATTATATCCCGAGATTATGCCCCTAAATTATGTCAAAATATTATTTTTCAACCTAATTCTTGGATCGCATGCTTAATTTCCAAGGACATCAATTTTGATCTCTAAAGTATTTATTTTTTTATCAGATTAATTCTTATTGTATCAATTATGTTAATTTGTGTCATTTTGGTCTCTACATAGATGAACGGTTAAGTTTTTTATGGAATGATGTGTTGGACACGTGATACCGTCTAAAAAAGTGACACGTGGTCACTTTCGTAAAAACTTAACTGATTGTCTAATTAGGGATCAAAGTGACATGAATTGAATATTTTTGAGACAAAATTAATACAATTAGGACTAAACTGATAAAAAAATACATATTTTAAGAACAAAAATTCCTAATAATCTAAATCCCTAAGAAGAGTCATAAAGACAGAGGAATCCCTTTAAAAGAATTCGTGCATATTGCCTAACTTCGGAAAACATATTCATTATGATGAATACACTATTTCAATATTATTACATGTGATGCTTATTATCTTGCACGAAAGGATAGTAGTTTAAAAAAGGGAGGTTCACTTTCTCCATTTATTAGATTATAATTGAATGATGAGACCATGTAATAATATTGAAGTAGTGTAATCGTCATACTGAATATATTTTCTGATTCATGGACAAACTTATGGTACTTAGATCTAACTACTTGGTATTATACACATAATTTTTGATTTTCGATCATAAATCGTGTTTTAAGTTATTTATAATTATTGATAAAAAATCGATAAAAATGGAAGGTTGGAAAAATAATATAGAAAACGAAGTTGATGTAATGGCACAATTGAATGTGCACCAACCATGCGGATCAAAAGTAATGCTCAAGTAAGCAGGGTGGAGCAAAAAAAAAAAAAATAGGGTGGGCAAACTCTAAATAGACGTGAAGGTTGAAGAGAGAATCACCTAATTCTGAGGAAAAATGTTATTCAAACTTAATTTATTGATTTGATTAATTATAATTATTGAATAAATAATAAATTCTTGTAGATATTATAATCTATAGTTAAATCAATGATAGTGATTAATCAAGCTAATAAAAATTTTAAATTTAAATAGCATTGCTCAGTTCCAAAAGGTTGCAGTTGTCGAAGCATTTGCGGACGGTGACACCTGAGTGTTTCATGGTGCTTCTGTCTTTTTAAAAAAGCAGTGTTTCTCTCAATATTTATAATATAAAATTAAACAAATTTCAATAAATTTATTTGACGGTTTCAAATAAACTTATCTAACGGTCACCAATATCTCTCTCAAAACAATTCACATAATTACCCCTAATTTAGACACAAAACAGGTCTTCTACCTTTTTTTTTATGGGGAAAAGCTATGCTACTAGCAGTGGTAGTATCAAAAATTTTCATTTTTTAAGGTTAAGTTATCATTATTTTCAACTACATCGGGATCCTAAAGTAATTCCTAGATTTTTTTTTTCATATTCATTAAATTTTAAAAAATAATGTACAAAATCCGTTTTTGATTTATAGGATTAAGATTAGAATCGAAATAGTCAATGAGTTGAAATCTAAGTCGCTGTTGGTTTATCTATATTGTAATGAAGCATATTGTGAAAACATTTAGGTACAAGAATTTATTGTGTAGTTAATTAGGTAGCAAGGAAAAAACACAAATAAATCGACAGTTTTTGAGTCATTCTTCTTCATTTTTTTAATGTTTCGTTTGGTAGGAGGGATAGAAAGTAGGAGAGATACACTTTCTATTCTTCAAGGAATGAAAGTATGAATGATACACTTTCCTTCCTTTGTGTTTGGTTGGCTGAATGGAAAATAAAAATGACTATTTTTTTTGTTGACTAAAATTAGAGGTGACAATCGAGTCGTATCGTGTCAGATTCGTGTTAAGTTATTACGAGTTTGTGTTGAACATTAATCACACCTAACTCAACTCATTTAACTAATTATGTCGTGTCCAGTTACAAGTTGACATTTTCATTTTCGTGTCGTGTTCGTATGTTGAGTTAATCAAGTTCGTGTCATAAAATTCATGCCGAGTTCGAGTCGTGTCATTGTGTTAGTTAAAAATTTGCATCCCTAATTAAGATGGAAAAAATATTTTTAAATTTTTTTTTAAAAAATATATATATATAAATACATATTTTATCATTATATTTTATATAAAATTAATGTATACATAATATATGCATATATAAAAAGATATATAGACAAATAAGATACATCTCAACACAAATAATTAACTTTTCATCAATTTTCCGTTCGATTTTGGAGGGATTGATTTTGGTGGGTTGGAAGGAAAGTTAATCCATCCACTTTTCCATCCTTCCAACTTTCCTTTCTTACCAAACATGATGTTTTATTTATCCTTCTAACTTTCTATTCTTCTAACTTTTTATCTTTTTACTTTTTCATTATATCAAACAGAGCATAAGACTTACGCAAACTAATCTTTGTACCAATTTTTTTTGAGAGAAACGATAAATTTTATTATTGAGGACTATCAAATAAAAGAAGGGGCATTACAAAAGTCGGTGTTTGCTCCTTCCATCTCAATTGCCGAGGAATTCATCCTTCTTTTATTCGAATTGAGCAGCCATAATTTTTTTTTTCAAATAGTGATGTAATTGAATTTTTTTTAAATTGGGGATTATTTCATGAGCTATCATTAATGTTAAATTTTTAATTGTGTTTAAATTATAGAAATCAACTTTTACACAATAAATTGCAGAATTATTTATTTTAATATAATAAAAAAAATTAATTCAAACTTTAGAAAATTAGATGTAAAGCAATTTCAGTCAATTCATCATACAATAAACAATTTACGCTATTTTTTTTTATTTCATAATCACTTGAGAAAAATTAAATCTCATAATGCCTCTACAGATTACGAAAAATTGAACAAATGTACTCAAATTAATAGTCAATGCATTAAAGAAAAGGTAAATTTTAAAACTTGTGAGGGCCATGTAAAATAAAACCAAACCATCATTTTAGAGGTATAAAGTAGATTTTGAAAACTAGAGGTGGGTTAACACAATTCTAGAGGGTAAACTCGTAATCTTAGAAACTTGAGTGGGGTAGCAAAGTTATTGGGATTGAGGTGATAAAAGACACGCATTAACAAAGATGATCGTATGATAAATTTTAAGGAGTAGTTCAATGGAATAACAGAAATGAGTTATAAATTTAAATATCACGAGTTCGACTCTCGACGATCTTTTGAAGTTAGGTTATTGAAGATTTATTCATCATGAATATCATAGTTTCGGAATGAATAATTTATCTTTAATTACATCAAGAAAAAAAATTAGTTGAAATGCGCGTAAACTAACTCAAACACCCTGACCGTTAAAACAAAATTTTAAAAGTCTGATGATAAGATAACAAGATTAAGACTTGTTTAATCCACTATTGTAGTGGGGTTCATTTTTTAGTGAAATCTCAGTGCAGGTGTATTTCTTTCCCCACCCAACAAATTGTTTTCTAATTTAACATTAATGGCTTGGTGACCCAACCTTTGCACCAAAGTTTAATACAATACGGCTAAACAAAAGTTAAAAGGCTACAATGTTAATAACGTGGCTAAAGTGGGGTGTTGTATGCCGACCATTTCCTTACCACAACATAGTATTATTAGACCGACCAAAAATAAGATAAAAACTGAGATCAAATAATATAACGTTAATACATTGGCAATTTTTTTTAATTTAAATTATAGATTTCGTTTATCATATTTTCGTCACATCATTTGATATTTTTTTATCTTATTTTTTTTGGTGTTAGTGTCTTTGATCGCATAAGAGTTTGGTCAAACTTATTTTGGATTTGGGATAGGGAGGCCACTTCCCAAATGGAATATCGTTTCACAATGGTGGTAGTGCCTTTGACCGCATAGATAAGAGTTCGGTCAAACTTATTTTTGGATTTGGGAATGGGAGGGTTGGAGGCCACTTTCCAACGGAAACTTAACGTGTTTGTGTTGAGCCACCATGTGAAATTTATTTAATAATTAAGCTTGTTGTTACACATTTAGCTTCTGGCTCGGCCTGACATGGGATAGTCTCGCCCAAAGACGCTCATGCTTAACCAAATTGGGTTCGCTTGAGGAAGTAATCCCTTAGTACAATCAGCGGGTAATTGAAAACCCATGTATGACTGATGATGACAACTCATGTGTGGACATATTGGGTATGATTAGTGGGATTGAAGCCTCATTCATGGTTGGGCGTAGTAGCCAATGCATGGGCACGTGGGCACAAGCAAGCTTGCAAGCAAAGGTTAGTCGGGTGACTTAATTTGTGAGGCAATGTTAGCTTGGAAGACTCAGCCATGGGCTGAGCATGACTAGGCACGAAGGCAATGCTATCAGGTGTTGTGGCTCACAAGGAAGGTAGGTACACAACATGTGAGGAGGTTCCGAACAGTTGTGGCATGTGTCCTGCAGATGATGACGGTTCCAGACAAGTGTATGGCATGGAGGGGTGGTTCTGTGCAGAATGTTGACATGTGCACAACATGAGGATCTTGGCATGTGCACGCAACATGTACAACAGTTGAGGGCAGTTGCTGGCTGGGTCAGCCAACAGTTGCAACTGTCCCTTTACAATGATCAACAAATGTAAAAGAGGACCTTAACAATCATCAGCAGACTGAGGGTTGGCCTTATGAGAAACCTGAACTGCCATGTAGTTTGCATAGGCGATTGGGCTTTGTAACTGCCATCCTGTATTGCTATAAATATAGGTGTTGGGGTCTGCAGTGAACAAGAGAGTGTTGGACGCGTTTTTCTAATCAAACTCTAGCAGAGTATTTTCTTTAGTTTTTATTAAGAAAGAAAGGTTGGGTTGTGGCTTGTAAAGCTTTATGTGCTGTGAGTTTG
>JAHQCQ010032751.1:0-11703 GCA_023539305.1 Ilex asprella | reverse complement strand
AACTTAAGAGCAAAGACCACAGCGGCCAGCTCCAAGTCATGAGTGGGATAGTTATGCTTATGAGTCTTGAGTTGCCTCGAGCCATAAGCAACTACTTTACCCCTTGCATTAGAACACATCCCAGGCCTTGTAGCAAAGCATCGGTGTAGACGTCGTATCCTTCCCCACTACTCAGTATAATAAGGATAGGCTCTGTTGTCAACTTCTCCTTCAAGGTGCGAAAGACTAGCTCACACGCTTGAGTCCACACAAATTTTTCTCCCTTTCTTGTAAGGCGAGTCATCGGCAGCACAAGCTTTGAAAATCCCTCCACAAACCTATGATAATAGCCGGCTAACCCCAAGAAACTACGTATCTCGGTCACATTCTTCGGTGGTTCCCATTTCATCATGGCCTCAATCTTTGCGGTATCCACAGCTACCCCTTGCTCGGACACAACATGACCAAGAAATTTTACTTCCTTCATCTAAAACTCATATTTACTCATCTTCGCATACAGTTTATGCTCCCTCAACGTCTGGAGTACAATGGAGAGATGATGTGCATGTTCTTCTTGTGTCTGGGAATAAATCAATATGTCATCAATAAACACAATGACAAATTGATCTAGATATGGCCGGAATACCCTATGCATCAAATCCATGAAGGCTGCTAGAGCATTAGTCAATCCGAACGGCATTATCGTATACTCGAAGTGACCATACCGGGTATGAAAAGCAGTCTTAGGAATATCCTCCTCCTTGATACGCAGTTGATGGTACCCTATGCGAAGATCAATCTTGGAGTAGAACTTAGAACCCCTTAACTGATCAAATAAATCATCAATGCGCGGCAAGGGATACTTGTTCTTCACCGTCACACGATTCAACCATCGATAATCAGTGCATAACCAAAGTGTTTCATCCTTCTTCTTCACAAAGAGGACCGGGGCTCCCCAAGGTGAAGTGCTCAGACAAACGAAGCCAATTGCCAACAAGTAGTCCAATTATTTCCTTAGCTCCTTTAGCTCTAAAGGCGCCATCCAATAAGGAGCAATAGAAATAGGTTCGATTCCTGGATAGAGATCAATGGCAAACTCAATCTCTCTCTGTGGCGGTAACCCGGGTAATTCATCTGGAAAGACATCTAAAAAATTTGATACTATCAATAAAATACTTGACTGAGATCTATCCCGATCATCTCCCATCAAGCTAGCCAAGAAACTCAAGTGGCTCCCAGCCTTAGCTTTTAAGAATTTACTTCCCGTAGTAGGGAATGGATGGGAAAAGTTTCGGTCATTCACAAAATGGAAAACCACTCCGCCCAGTAATTGGAATGTGATTCTCTTGCGAAAGCAATCCATCACTGCCAGGAATGAGGACAAGAAGTCCATCCTAAAGATTACATCGTACCCTTTCATATCTAATGCGATCAAGTCTACTACCAAGTCGTGTTCCCCTATTCTAAGCACACAACTTCGACACACCCATTGACTATCCAATCGTTCCCCCATAGGTAGGTCAACCTTCAAAGCATGTTCGAGTTCCCCGAACACTAACCCCAACTCGAGAGCATATAATGTACGTATAAAAGAATGGGTAGCACCAGGATCAAATAAAATTCTAGCCCAAAAATTGTAGAGGAGAACAATACCTTCTATCACGGCATTAGAGGCATCCTCCTCCGGTTGTGTTAAGGCAAATACCCTTCCCGGATTGGCAGTAACGGGGGCTTGAGCCCTCAATGGTGGAGGTGGTGGAGGTGGCCTATTAGTATTTGATGGCCCGGTAGATGGATTGGCCTTGGGTGGAAATGATGGGCAGTTACTTCTGAAGTGCCCAATTCCCCCACATCCAAAGCATTGACGAGGATCGGTGCTGGGTCTAGCTGTGGCTTGCCCCACTCCTCGTAGTGCAAGATGTCTCTGGCCTATCGCCTGATCGGGGCGACAGTATGGCAATACCCTCTGCGCCCCACTGTTACTGGCACCTGTATGGATCGGGCCTCCTCTAACATAACTCTGTCTCTTCTGAGAGTCATCAATGTCTCTCTGTCAACCAAATCTCTGTAGTCCCAGATTCTAAGTGCCACAAGATTCTCTCTAATAGTCGGTCTCAAACCCTGCTCGAAGCGCTTGGCCTTCCTCTCCTCGGTGGATATGAACTCTGAAGCATAACGGGATAGCTCATCGAACCTCCTCTCATACTCAGCCACGGTCACACTACCTTGTCGCAAGGCTAGAAAGTCTGCACTCATCTTATCTCTGACAGCCTCGGAAAAATACTTGTCGTTGAAGCTTTGCTCAAATTCCTCCAAGGTGATCATGTTAGTGTCTCTCCTCTTCTTCACTGACTCCCACAAGTAATCGGCCTCCCCTTCCAATAGATAAGTAGCCAAACCAACCCGAAGGTCCTCGGCGATACCCATACCCTCACAGATTTTCTTCACTCGGCGGACCCCTCGATCCGCATCTAAGGGATTTGAACTCCCTTGGAAAATGGGTGGATGTTGTCGTAGAAATTCTCGAAGGGCCACCATCCTCCAGTTCTCGTACCCATTTTCCGGCACTTGGGCTAAGGGACGAACTCCACCATTGTGGTGGTTGTTCCCACCTTGTTGTTGCAGTAGGGTGGTAAGTTCCCTTAAGCATTGGTAAATACCCTGCATGGCGTCGGGGGGTGGTGGTGGTGGTGGTGGATTTGTTTGGCCACCATTGCCTCTACCACGACCACGTCTTCTTCGTCCTTCTATCTAGCACATCAATTCACCATTAAGTTTAATTGATGTACAAGAGAACCTAAGTATAGCTTTAACTAAGGCATAAGACTAGTGAAACATTAACTAATAAGTATTTTCACCCTAGTCCTAACTCCCTAGTGGACATCCATAACCTACAGCTCTCATGTAAGACCTAAAACCTTGGCTCTGATACCATTACTGTAACGCCCTAAAAATCACCCTGGACGGCATTACATTCTAATAACCATTTAAGCATGAGAGCACTAAGTAATCCATCAATATTACATCAACAATTTATATTGTAACAAAATTTGGGCAGAGTCTCCCTTGTACGACCTAAAAGTATTTAAAAATTCATCTAATCACCAATTCCAAGTTTCAACGTCTTTGAAACTCAAACTTCCCAATCAATATGTGATTAGCACACAACTTTGGATATTCTAAGATGCTAATCAACTCATTTTGCTTGCTCTTAAGCTTCAAAATGATATAAAGTATGATAATTGAAGTCTTAACGTCAAGTTGTTGTATTTGCAGTTGAATGGAGACAATCATTGCTTTTAAAGACCCTCCCATAGCTTTTGGGTTGAAAGGAATTGAAAAGATAGTTTGAGGGTAGCTCGAGAGCAAAGAAATCAAGAGTTGCAGATGAGAATGCAGAACGGTACCGGTACCCAGTACCGATACCCAAAACCCCTAGAATCGGGGTACCGGTACCAAGTACCGGTACTGTTTGCCTGACATGCCTAGTTTCTGAAGATCTGCGCAGCTGCTTCGAGGGTCCCATCATCACTTCTCACCAAATCATCTGACACGTCCAACACACATTTTACCCCTTATGATGGGATCTCTGGAGTCTTGATCATCAATGAAGAGAAAGGAGAGAAAAGTGCTGGGAGAAGGAGCACCACCTGCACCAGCCCACCATCTTTTAAGGAAAATGTTGGAAATCATTCCAGGAGAGAGAAAGAGATGCTGCCTTGCACGTTTTTTGGGGCGAATATACACTACATTCAAGGGGGTATTATTGTATTGAATATAGAGAGAGAAGCTCTCCAAGCGTAGAAAATGATGAATAGTAGATTCTAGAGAGAGAAAGTTGTGATTTTCACTTATTTTTCATGGCATTGGCTTGTATTCTCCTGTAAGGATCTTGAGAACTTCACTAAATGTCATTGATGCTAGTTTATTTATGTTGGTTCTTAGTTTAATGCTCTTTTCAATGCTTTGCCATTAATGTTCTCAAGTTCTTCATTTTTCATAAATTCAAAAATGGGTTTTCATATCTTTCAAACTTAGCTTGTGAGTTATTGCATTTAGTTATTCTAGACCTTCATTTCATTACAATGCACTTTTATTACATAGTCATTCTCATTTCAAGTATGAATAGCTAAATCTTCTAGTTGGCAAGACCAAGGGAGATCTCTCTTTGGGCACACCATTTCAACTCTTTCTCCACCCTCCCTTTACAGTCAAATGGTCTGTTTTGACCGGATTGAAGGTGATTCGATGAGACTTTGATAAACCATAGGCCTAGTCACGGTTTATGCTTAGATACTCACCGATATCATCCCCGGTTTTTCGTGAATCAAACATTCATTCATGCTCAATCGGAGGAGTGGGTTGAGTTGAGATGGCGTACCCATTGGAGTAACCTCTTGGACTTGCCAACACTTGTTTCCCATTACATCTTCATTAGCACACATTTCACCAACCAACTCTCAAGACAAAGGATTTTACATTTCCATTTTCACTAAATCACTTTTACTTGGTTTAAAACTTCCTTCCTTGTGGATACGACCTTGGAATACTCTTCCAAGTAACAAACGACACACGAAAGTCTCCTTGTGATTGGGGAGCATTTTTTGTGCATACACATTCCATATCTACATCATCCCATTTCCCTTTCCTCATTGCCTTTTATTTTGACACTATCCAAAGGGGAAGAAATCCTTCTTTCTGCTCATCTATTGCATCAGTTGAGGGATAGTATTTAGGGGTTAGTGGAGGTTAGGTATTTCAATCAATCATTTTTGGCGCCGTTGTCGGGGAAGGCCAGTGCCAAACCAAGAGGGTGATTTCTGAACAACGGAGGTAAGTCCCGTGATCTTCATCACGGACTGAGGTTCGTTGTTTCGTGCACATAATTTTTGTTGTCTATAATTTCATTTGTGTATAGTTTTGTTGCATGTGGGGAAGGGACGATCATCACCGATTAGTTAGACAACCCTTAGGCCCCAACATGAACATCAACCAAGACCCACCCGAGAATTCGGGTGACAATTTTGAAAATATGGGTTTCAACCCAAACATGCAAAGGGGTGGGAATGTTGACAATGTCGGTGCAAACCTAAATGACCAAAGGGGTGGGGGATTGCCCGAACATAGGGTGCCTGACCCAAGAATACACTATCCCCCTCCCGATCAATTTGACAATGTGGGGGTTAACCCGAATATGCAAGGTGGTGGGGGAGTGCAGCCACCTTGAATGCCTAACCAACAAGTGCATTTGCACCCACCACCTAGGAATGAAGGGAACATCCCACTTGATTTTGAGGCAAGAACCATGCAAGAGTTCCTCTAACCAACTCATAGCATCACACCATCATGCATCCTTCTCCCTGTCCAACATCACCTTTTTGTGTTAAATCCATGGATGTTGCAATTACTTCCTAAATTTCAGGGGACTGAGAATCAAAACCCGTATAACCACATAAGGTCTTACGAGGAAATGGTTGCAACCTTTATCCCAAATTACAACATGGAGGAGATTGCTAGGATGAAATTGTTCCCTTTTTCCATGGACGGTAAGGCAAGAATTTGGCTTGATTCCATGCCAAGCCGGACCATGTTATCTTGGGAAGAAATAGTCTCATCTTTCTTAGAAAAAAAAATTTCGGTTCATAGAACCACTTCTTTGAAGAAAGAAATCCAAATTTTTTTTGAAAAATCCAATGAGCAGTTTTATCAATGTTGGGATCCTTATAAGGATCTAATTCAATCCATACCACATCATGGTTTTAAATCATGGCAATTGGTGACTTTCTTCTATGAAGGAATCACATCAAACCATAGACAATTCATTGACATGATGTGTAATGGTGAATTTTTGAACAAAGATGCTGACGAGGCCCTAGACTATTTTGGTACCCTCGCTGAAAAAGCACAATCTTGGGGTGTTCAGGATTCGGATGACATACCTAGGACAATGCCGGGTAGTAGTCAATCACAGCGGGGAGGGATGTACGGCTTAAAAGACCGTGAGGATCTTCTTTCCCAAATTTCTAAATTGTCTAGGAAAGTGGATAGCCTTGAGGTGGAAAGGAGACAAAGGGTCTTTCATGTGTCAAGAGCCGAGGAGGCTTGTTCTATTTGTGGGGGTGTCGATCATTCCACGTCGGAGTGTCCGAGCATTCCGACACTTAAAGAGACATACCATGAACAGGTCAATGCCTTCAACCAACCGAGACAATCATTTCCTCAAAACTCCAACACTTACAATTCAGAGTATCGTGATCACCCTAATTTCAGTTGGAGGAATGAGAAACCCAACCCCTATGGCCCAAACTCATATACACCTCCTGCACCTCCTAGGCAAGGCCAATTCCAATCCCAAGGCCAAGGGCAAGCTTCTAGCTCTCAATACCTACGGTCCAATCCTCAAGGGTACCAATCCAATCCTCCCCCACATAATTTCTCTCAAGGTCCAAACCCACAAAATTTCTCCCAACAAGGCCCATCAAGCTCTTCTAACTACCAACCACCCCATAAAAGGAACTTGGAGGATGTGGTTTATAACTTCATCCAAAGCCAAACCACCATCAAAAATCAAACAACCGCAACTCTCAAAGAAATGGCAACTCAACTCACAAAGATCACCAATCACATTGGGTTGTCTCAACAAGAGAGGGAGAAGTTCCCCGCTCAACCTCAAGAGAACCCTAAAGGCCAACATGTGGTTGAGTTGGCCAAGACTTCCAAGGAGAGTTGTGAGCAACTCAAAGCTGTCACCACACTTAGGAGTGGTAAACAAATTGAAAAGATGGTGGTGCCAAAGTTGACACCAAAGGCTGCATTGCCAAAAGAAAAAAAAATTGAGGGGCAGGCCAAAGAAAGTGTGGTCGACAAGGGTGAGTCGAGTAAAAAGAGTGAAAGAGATGGGGTTGATAAGGAACATGTGATTGATGATGGTTTATACTTTCCTTCTATGTCTGCCCCTTTTCCCCATCGGTTGAAGCCACTTGTCAAGGTGGCTAATTATTCTGACATTTTTGGATTTGTTTAAGCAGGTAAAAATCAACATCCTGCTTCTGGATGCCATCAAACAAATTCCATCATGTGCCAAAATATTGAAGGACCTATGCATGGTGAAAAGGAAGTTGAATGTCCGGAAGAAGGCATTTCTCACCGAACAAGTGAGCTCTATATTAAGGACCAACACTCCTCCAAAATTCAAGGATCCCTGTAGTCCAACAATTGCCATCACCATCGGGAATTGCCGGGTTGAGCAAGCATTGCTTGACTTGGGGGCGAGCGTCAATCTTCTTCCTTATTCCGTGTACCAACAACTCAAGCTTGAAGAGTTAAAGCCCACCTCAGTTACACTTCAACTGGCAGATCGGAGCATACGCACACCAAGGGGAGTAGTGGAAGATGTGCTTGTCCAAGTTGACAATTTTTACTTTCCTGTCAATTTTATTGTATTAGATACACACCCGGTTGCTAACCTTAATTCTCCAATCCCCGTTATTCTTGGAAGACCTTTCCTTGCTACCGTTAATGCTGTGATTAATTACATGAATGGTCTAATGAAGTTGGCTTTTGGGAACATGACCATGGAGCTGAATGTATTCAATTTAGCAAAACAACCCGAGGATGATGCGGAGATGAACGAGATCAATAGAATCGACACTTTGATTGAGGAGTAAGTGGAGTTAGAAGAAATGTTGGACTGCATGGAGGAGGACTTTGTTGAACTGGTAAAGTTAGATGAGGAAGAGGGCGTTGAAGAGTTGAAAGGGGTAACAAAATAGATTCCCACATTTGAGGAGTTACCCAAGCAAGAAAAGAAGATTTTCCGGTCAGAGGAACAAAAGCCAAATTTGGAGTTGAAGTCATTACCCTCACACTTGAAGTACGCCTATCTTGGCGAGGGAGATACATTTCTGGTAATCATTAGTTCCACATTGAACAATGAACAAGAAAAAGAACTCTTGGAGGTTTTAAGAAGACACAAGGGAGCAATTGGGTGGACCATTGCAGATATCAAGGGAATAAGCCCTATCATTTGCACCCACCGCATTTACCTCGAGGAGGATGCAAGACCTTCCCGACAGCCTCAACGGAGATTGAACCCTCATATAAAAGAGGTGGTGAGAGACGAGGTTCTTAAACTACTTGACGTGGGCATAATATTTCCAATTGCCGACAGTAAGTGGGTGAGTCCCACGCAAGTGGTGCCCAAGAAATCCGGAGTCACAGTGGTAAAAAACGAGGAGAATGAACTGTTACCTACAAGAGTGATTACTAGATGGAGGGTGTGCATCGATTAGCGAAAATTGAACTCATGCACTAGGGAGGATCATTTCTCAATGCCGGTCCTTGATCAAGTGTTGGAGAGAGTGGCGGGGCACCACTTCTACTATTTCCTAGATGGACACTCCAGTTATAATCAGATCAAGATTGTCCTCGAAGACCAGGAGAAAACCACCTTCACATGTCCCTACGGTACCTTTGCATACCGGCGCATGCCGTTCGGACTATGTAATGCTCCAAGAACTTTTCAAAGATGTATGATGGGTATTTTCAGTGATATGGTGGAGAAAATTGTGGATGTGTTCATGGACGATTTCTTCGTATTTGGTGATTCCTTCGACAGATGCTTGGAAAATTTGGAGAGAGTGTTGGAAAGATGTGAAGATAAGGATCTTGTGCTAAATTAGGAAAAATGTCACTTCATGGTGACACAAGGAATTGTGCTCGGGGACATCATCTTGGCAAAAGGAATCGAAGTGGACAAATCAAAGGTGGAGGCCATCTCCAACCTCTCTACGCCAAAGGACATCAAAGATATCAGGTCGTTTCTGGGCCACGTAGGTTTTTACCGTCGGTTTATAAAAAAAATTTGTGCATTGGCCCTCCCTTTGAAAAACTTGTTGTCCAAAGATGTCCCATTTGAATGGTCGGATAGTTGTGAGGCATCTTTTACAAAACTTAAGAGTATGCTTGTCACGCCTCCAATTATGCGACCACCTAAGTGGGACTTACTTTTTGAGCTTATGTGCGACGCAAGTGATTATGCGGTCGGTGCAGTGCTCGGTCAAAGGGAGGATAATAGGTCATATGTAATATACTATGCTAGCAAAACTCTGAATGATGCCCAAATGAATTATACCACCATAGAAAAGGAGTTGCTAGCAGTAGTATTTGCATTAGATAAATTTTGGTCTTATATCATTGGTTCACCGATAATTGTTTACACTGATCATTCTGCTTTAAAGTATCTACTGTCTAAGCAGGATGCCAAACCAAGGCTTATCCGGTGGATCCTCCTACTTTAAGAGTTCAATCTGATAATCAAAGATAAGAAGGAGTGGAAAACGTGGTGGCAGACCATTTATCTAGATTGGTGGTGCAAAAGGCTGATGAGCACATTCCAATCCCTGATTCCTTTCCCGATGAGCATTTATTGTCTATTCATTCTATTTGTCTTTGGTATGCTGACATCTGCAATTATCTTGCAATAGGACAAATACCACCGCAGTGGAACCCTGAGGATAAAAAGAGATTTATGGCGGACGTGAAGTACTTCTACTTCAATAACTCGTATCTGTTCAAGTACTGCCCAGACCAAATCATGAGACGATGTGTGCCTAAAATGAGCAGCGGAATGTCCTTGCCTTCTGTCACTCCCAAGCCTGCGGTGGCCACTTCTCCACCAAGAAAACTTCAGCAAAAATTCTCCAATCAGGTTTCTACTGGTCTTCTTTAATTAAAGATTGTATTTTATTTTACAAAGAATGTGATAGATGCCAACGTTTGGGGAGTGTGACCCGGAGGAATATGATGCCCTTCTCCCCTGTACTTGTTATAGAGATATTCGATTGTTGGGGCATTGACTTCATGGGTCCCTTCCCTATGTCATTTGGCTATCTATACATTCTGTTGGCAGTGGACTACGTGTCCAAATGGGTGGAGGCTATCCCAACCAAGACCAACGACCACTGGGTTGTAGTCAAGTTCTTAAAAGAGAACATTTTTTTAAGGTTCGGGACACCTCGTGCATGATTAGTGATGGTGGATCACACTTTTGTAACAGGTCATTTGCATCTTTAATGTTTAAATATGACATTACACACAAAGTATCTACCGCATATCACCCTCAAACCAATGGCCAAGCCGAGCTAGCCAATAGGGAGATCAAGACCATCCTTGAAAAAACAGTTAATCCCAATAGAAAGGATTGGTCTGATAGATTGATAGATGCCCTTTGGGCATATCGTACTGCCTACAAGACAGTTTTGGGCATGTCTCCTTATCGGCTTGTCTATGAAAAAGCTTGCCATCTGCCGGTTGAAATGGAACACAAGGCCTATTGGGCTATCAAGACTTTAAATTTCAATTTAAGAATGGCCGGTGCAAATAGGCAATTGGAAATGAATGAGTTGGATGAGATCCGGGGGGGGATGCATATGAGAGTTCAAAAATCTCAAAAGAACGGGCACAAATCTTTCATGATAACTCCATAGTGAGAAAATCATTCGAGCCTGGGCAAAAGGTACTCTTGTATAATTCTCGCCTTTCAATTTTTTCGGGCAAGCTAAGATCTCGTTGGGATGGCCCCTATCTTGTCAAGGTGGCCTACCCCAACGGAGCAGTAGAAATCACAAACCCCAAAGATGGCCAAACATTCAAGGTCAATGGCCAAAGACTCAAGCCATTCTTTGAGGGTTTTGAAAACCACATGGTGGAGGAGGAGTTAATCGACCCGGTGTATCTGGAGTTGGTTGAGGAATAACAATTGGTCATTTTTTTTCACATGTACAGTTTATTTTATTTTATTTATGTCATATTTTATTTTATGTCATGTAACCTTTATGGTTTTATAGCATTGTTTCTTTTAGATCTGGATCTTGGTGTTGTTGTCAAAAGCTCGAATGCGAGGTGTTCTCTTACCCTTCTCATTATTTACGGTCACCCATTGCATATGATATCTCTTTGTTGCATTGAGGACACTGCATATTTCAAGTTGGGGGTGTGAGGTGCACCATTTTATGATACACCAAGGTTGTTAGAAATATAGCAAAATTTTGAAAATTTTTGATGAAAAATATTGTGAAGTTGATCCATATTCCCCTATAAAATGTGTATGAATTGGATAACATGTTAATCGTCTTTATGAACTTTGTGTACATGAGCATTCTATGGAAATTGATCCTATGCATAAGTATCACATATGTATTGATTTTTGAACTCATCTGGATATGATTTTTGAATTTATAATTTTGGCATTTTATGGATTGGATTCATGTTTAAGCTAGACATAAGTAGTGGAGATGAGTAAGGACCGTGAGGGCTTTAGTGCCAAATCCTTTTTGGAGGGAACTTACAATTACTCAAAGAAACATTTTTTGATTTCAAGATCGTTCAATAGTCTCATTATGTTAGTTTTTGGTTGGTTGCAGTTGGTTAGTGGACTGATTTGTCTTGATCATGTAATGCTCTCCCCATGCGGACCTGGAAGTGATCCGAGGCCATCATTGAAATGCTTTGAGCCTTTCTCCTTTTTCTTGTGCAAATTTTATCCCTAGTGCCGTGTTTGAGCCTACTTTAAAATTCGTTTCTTTGCCACACGTTTAACCAAGCCAATGAAAAGAAGAAATACTTACCTTACCTTGGTTGTTCCTAAAGCAAAAATGAGTGATTGAAAAAGAAGGAAATGTGGTGTGGAAATTAAAGCAAGGGATAATGGATGTTGTAACTCAA